>VMDR010038009.1:0-10085 GCA_007922815.1 Macrotus californicus | reverse complement strand
TCTGTATATTTATAAAAGTCTACAACTTTCTAAAAACAACAACATAAAATGGTTACAAATATCTAGTAACCACCTTTGTTTTTAATAAATTTATTTTAAAATAAAATTTAGAATGAAAGAAGTAAAGGAAAAATGTATCAAGACAGACTGGAATATCTATTATATCCAGCTATTATCAACCAATTTTAAACTAAATCTATTAACTAAACTTTAAGGAAATATCTTCTATATAACTTATTGATAGGGTTTCTGCCGTTAAAAGTTCCCAGGCCTTGAGATTTGGCAAAAGGATATCATAATATTAAGTCATTACTGGTAATTTTGTTAGGTGAGATAGTAGTATTTTGTTAGGTAGGAAATTATTAGTTTTTGGACAAGGATGTTGATCTACTTAGGGGGAAATTATAGTGATATGTAAGCTCATTTAAAAATGTTGGCAATATATAATATAACCATGTATATATGCAATCATGCATATATATGCATATACATATGATATATAAAGTCTCAAATCTTAGACCCAGAGGAAGTCTTTTGAAAGCTTCTTCCCCAGTTCTTTCTTTTTTTAAAAAAAAATTATTGTTGTTCAATTACAGTTGTCTGTGTTTACTTCCCACCATTCCCCAGGCACCCCAGCCAAACTGTCCCCCCTCCCTTGCTTCCAACCCCCCCTTGGTTTTGTCCATGTGTCCTTTAGAGTTGTTCCTGAAAATGCTTCCCCTCATTATCCCCTCCCACCTCCCCTCTGTTTACTATCAGATTGTTCTTAATTTCAGTGTCTCTGGTTATATTTTGTTTGCTTTTTTCTTTTGTCAATTAGGTTCCAGTTAAAGGTGAGATCATATGGTTATTTGTCCCTCACCGCCTGGCTTATTTCACTTAGCATAATGCTCTCTAGTTCCATCCATGCTGTTGCAAAGGATAGGAGCTCCTTCTTTCTCTCTGCTGCGTAGAATTCCATTGTATAAATGTACCACAGTTTTTTGGTCCATTCATTTACTGATGGGCACTTAGGTTGCTTTCAGCACTTGGCTATTGTAAATTGTGCTGCTATAAACACTGGGGTGCATAGGTTCTTTTGGATGGGTGTTTCAGGGCTCTTAGGATATAATCCCAGCAGTGGAATTACCAGGTTAAAAGGCAGTTCCACTTTTAGCTTTCTGAGGAAATTCCATGCTGTTTTCCACAGTGGCTGCACCAGTCTGCATTCTGACCAACAGTGCACTAGGGTTCCCTTTTCCCCACATCCTCTCCAACAGTTGTTTGTTGATTTGTTTATGATGGCCATTCTGACCAGTGTGAAGTGGTATCTCATTGTGGTTTTAACTTGCATTTCTCTGATGGCTAGTGATGCTGAGCATCTTTTCATATGTCTCTGGGCCCTCTGTATGCCCTCCTTGGAGAAGTGTCTGTTCCAGAATTTTGCCCATTTTTTAATTGGGTTGTTTGTCTTCCTAGAGTGGAGTTGTGTGAGTTCTTTTTTATATTTTGGAGATCAAACCCTTGTCTGTGGTGTCATTGGCAAATATGTTTTCCCATATAGTTGGTTCTCTGTTCATTTTAATGCTGTTTTCTTTAGCCATGCAGAAGCTTTTTAATTTGATGACATCTCATTTGTTTATTCTTTCCTTTATGCCAATTGCTCTAGGGGACATATCGGTGAAGATATTACTGTGTGAAATGTCTGAGATTTTCCCGCCTATGTTTTCCTCTAGGATTTTTATGGTGTCACAATGTATATTTAAGTCTTTTATCTACTTTGAATTTATTTTTGTGTATGGTGTACATTGGTGATCAAGTTTCACTTTTTTGCATGTAGCTGTCCAGATCTCCTAACACCATTTGTTGAAAAGGCTATTTTACTCCATTTTATGCTGCTGCCCCCATTGTCAAATATTAATTGACCATAGAGAGTTGGGTTTCTTTCTGGGCTCTCTGTTCTGTTCCATTGGTCTATGTATCTGTTCTTATGCCAATATCAGGCTGTTTTGATTATAGTGGACTTGTAATTCAGTTAGATATCAGGTATTGTGATCCCTCCTACTTTGTTCTTCTCTCTCAAAATTGCTGCAGCTATTCAGGGTCATTTATGGTTCCATATGAATTTTTCAAATGTTTGTTCTATACCTGTGAAATATGTCATTGGTACTTTAATAGGGATTGCATTGAATCTATAAATTACTTTGAGTAGTATGGACATTTTGATGATGTTAATTCTTCTAATCCATGAACACAGTATATGCTTCCATTTGTTTGTGTCTTCCTTAATTTCTTTCTCAGTGTTGTGTAGTTTTCTGAGTGCAGGCCTTTTACCTCCTTGGTTATGTTTATTCCTAGATATTTTATTTTCCTTGTTGCTCTATCAAATGAGATTTTTTCCCTGATTTCTGTTTCTGATGTTTCTTTGTTGATGTACAAAAATGCTTTTGAATTCTGAATATTGACTTTGTATCCTGTTGTTTTGCCAAATATACTTATTAGGCCAAATAGTTTTTTGATGTGGACTCCGGCCAGTGGTGTCCACGGTGTTGTGGAGGTGATGAACTATTTCACATGGACTGCAGAAGTCCTGTGGAGAAAAAGGGACTGCATGGCCACTCTCTGAATGAGAGAGTGTCCCAATCCTTGCCTGGACAGGCTTTTATTGCTTTCTAATAGCATACATCAAAGAAGGTTCTCATTCATTATGCTCAGGTTTGCTTTAGGTGATTACTTTTTACAGATAACAAAAGGAAAGGATATTGCTGATTACTTCTTATAGATTAACATTCAAAGAACTATGCGGACTTATTCTGAGTCAGGGTCACTTAGCCAAAGGGCCATAAAACTTTGGGAAACAAACTCATTTCATGCTTGGACCCTTATCAGAAAATTGAGGGTACTAGCAAAGCAGGTTTCACAGGATTTTGTACATTCTTTCTTAGGCCTGATGGCCCTGGGGAACTGCCTTTTCCTGGCCAGGGATACACCCCTGGCATTGTTTCAGGCTTAAGTCAGGCAGGGGAAGTTAGGCAGCCAAGAGATTATGAGACTTTTCACAGACAGAATGAGGACTCCAGGCTATGTCAAAGCCAAGGGGCAAGAGTCCACCACCCCCTTTTTCTATAGCCCCCTAAGTCCTTCCCTGTGGGCCCCTTTATGACCGTGCCTGTCTTAGGTCATCTCTCCCTTGAGGAATCTTACCCATCATTGGCTAACTAGTCATCTGCCCAGGACCAAGCAGGGTGCAGTAAAAGGGGGCAGAGGTGTTGTCCCTGCCAGGAAGATAAGCTTTATCTCCTTAGTGGCTTATAGTCCCAAAGTCTCTTTACTCAGACTTAGCCTTGGGGTGGTTACAGCTCCTGAAACCAGGCAGAGTGGTTCCCAACAGTTTTTTGGTGGAGTCTATAGAATTTTCTATGTATACTATCATGTCATCTGCAAACAATGACAGTTTTGCTACCTCCTTTCCAATTTGGATGCCTTTTATTTCTTTTTCTTGTCTGATTGCTGTGAGTATGACTTCTAATACTATGTTGAATAAAAGTGGTGAAAGCAGACATCCTTGTCTTGTTCCTGATCTAAGTGGGAAAGTTCTAAGTTTTTGCCCATTAAGTATGATGTTGGCGTAGGTCTCTTATATATGGTCTTTATTATGTTGAGGAATGCTCCCTCTATTCCCATTTTGCTAAGTGTTTTTATCATACATGCATACTGTACCTTATCAAATGCTTTTTCCACATCTATTTATATGATCATGTGATTTTTGTCTTTCCTTTTGTTTATGTGATGTATTACATTTATTGATTTGTGAATATTATACCATCCTTGCATCTCTGGGATGGATTCCACTTGATCACAGTGTATGATCTTTTTAACATATTGATGGATGTGGCTTGCCAATATTTTGTTGAGGATTTTAGCGTCTATGCTTATCAGCGACATTGGCCTGAAGTTTTCTTTCTTTTTCATGTCTTTATCTGGTTTTGGAATTAGGATGATTCTGGCTTCATAAAATGACTTTAGGAATCTTCCAACTTCTTGGATATTTTTGAATAATCTGTGAAGGATACAGGTTAGCTCATTTTAAATGCTTTGTAAAATTTTCCTGTGAAACCGTCCAGTTCAGGGCTTTTGTATGTTGGGAGTTTTTTTATTACTGCTTAAATTTCATCAGCTGTTATTGGTCTGTTCAGGCTTTCTGCTTCTTCTTCATTCAATTTTGGAAGATTATTTTTTTCTAGAAATTTCTTAGCATATAGTCCTTTGTAGTAATTTCTCACAATCCTTTATATTTTTGAGTTGTCAGTTGTAATCTCTGCTCTTCCATTTCTGATTGTGTTTATTTGGGCCATCTCTCTTTATTTCTTGATGAGTCTATTTAAAGGCTTGTCAATTTTGTTTGTCTTTTCAAAGAACCAGCTCCTGGATTTATTGATCCTTAGAATTGTGCTTTTAGTTTCTATATCATTTAATTCTGGTCTGATCTTGGTTATTTCCTTCCTTCTACTTGCTCTTTGCTATCTTTGTTGTTGTTCCTTGAGTTCTTGTAGGTGTTGGGTGAGGTTTATTTGAAATGTTTCTATCTTTTTTAGGTAGACCTGTATTGCTATAAACTTCTGTCTCAGGATTGCTTTCATTGTGTCCCAAAAGTTTTGGATTGTTGTGAGTTTATTTTCATTTGTTTCCAGAAACTTTTGGTTTCTTCCTTGATCTCTTTCTTCACCTATTCATTGTTTAATAGTATACTATTCAGTCTCCTTGAGTTTTTTGGTGTTTTTGAGTTTTTCCCTTGAGATTGGTTTCTAGTTTCAGTCCTTTGTGGTCAGAGAAAATGCTTGATATGGTTTCAATTTTTTTGAATTTATTGAGGCTTGTTTTGTGTCCTATCATGTGTTCTAGCTTTGAAAATGTTCCATGTGCATTTGAAAATGATGTGTATTTTGCTTCTTTGGCATGAAAGGCTCTCTATATATCAGTTAAGTCCATTTGATCTAGGGCATTGTTCAATGCCACAATATCTTTGCTGATATTTTGTTTGGAAGATCTGTCCATTTTTTACAATGGGATGTTAAAATCCTCTACTATAATTGTGTTGCTGTCAATATCTTTCTTGAAGTCGTCCAAGATTTTCTTTATATTTGGGTGCTCCTATGTTGGGTGCATATATATTTACAAAGTTTATGTCTTCTTGATAGATTCTTCCCTTGAGTAGTATGAAGTGACCTTCTGGGTCTCTTTTTATGGCCCTTTCTTTGAAGTCTATTTTGTCTGGTATGAGTATTGCTACCTGACTTTTTTTTTTTTTGGTCTATTTGCTTGGAATATTTATTTCTAATTCTTCACTTTCAGTCTGTGTATATGTTTTGTTCTGAGGTGGGTCTCTTGTAGGCTGCATATATGTGGGTCATGATTTCTTATCCACTCTGGTATTGTATGTCTTTTGATTGGAGCATTTAATCTATTTACATATAAGGTTATTATTTTAGGTACTTATTCATTGCCATTTTTTTGTACCTGTGTTCCTCTCTCGCTCACTGTTTTTCTTCCTGTTCTTAAAGTAGACTCTTTAGCATCTTTTGCAGAGCTGGTTTTGAGGAGGTATATTCTCTGAGGATTCTTTGTCAGGAAAGCTCCTTATTTGGCCTTCCATGTTAATTGAGAGCCTTGCTGGATAGACTAGTCTTGGTTTCAGGCCCTTAGTTTTTATTACTTGGAATATTTCTGCCATTTCCTTTTGGCTTATAGCATTTCCATTGTGAAGTCAGCTGCTAGTCTTATTGGGGCTCCCTTGTATGTTACTTCCTGTTTTTCCCTTGCTGCCTTTAAGATTCTCTCCTTGTCTTGGAATTTTGCCATTTTAATTATGACATGTCTTGAAGTGGGCCTCCTTGGGTTCCTTTTCATTGGGACTCCCTGTGTTTCCTGGATTTGTGTGACTTTTTCTCTCATCAGATTAGGGAAGTTTTCTGTCATTACTTTTCAAACAGATTTTCTATTCCTTGCTCTTCTTCTTCTCCTTCTGGTATCCCTATTATATGGATATTATTCTGTTTCATGTTGTCTTGCATTTTCTTTAATCCCTCTTCATTTTTTTTAAGTCTCTTTTCCTTTTCTTGCTCTTTCTGCATGTTTTTTTCTACCTTGTCCTCCAGCTCTCTGATTCAATCACCTGCTTCATCAAGCCTGCTTTTGATTTCTTCTATTGTGTTCTTCAGTTCGGAAATTGTATCTTTCATTTCATCTTGGCCCTTGTTGATAGTTTCTATTTCCTTTTTTATGTTGATTTACTTTGCAGTGAGTTCATTGTAATTTCCCTGTAGTTTTTGGTAATTTTCTGTGAGCTCATTGAGCTTCCTTATAACCATTGCTTTGAACTCAATATCTGATCATTGGCTTGCCTCATTTGACATTCATTTCTGAGGCTTCCTCCTTTCCTTTCATTTGGAGATTGTTTCTTTGTCTTCCCATTGTTTGTTAGACTCTTTCTGTTAGCCTCTGATTCTTAAATTAATCTGTTCTGACTTCCTGGGTTTATGGTGTGATCTTCTGTGGTGAAGTCTCCTTGATCTCCTGAGCTCGCTGGTCTTGGGCTGTCATTTATGTTGGCTCTCTGTATGTCTTTGAGTTTTGATTGTTGTTGGGTCTTTTTTTGGTGAGTTCTTCCATCCAGCTGCTTAACTGAGGGTCACCTCATCCACTACATCTTGTATTGTGTTGTGGAGGTGTGGACAGGTTGTGTCGAAGGTGGCTCTTCTGTCTAAATGACGTTTTGAGGCTTCTCTCTCGCTCTTGTTCAGTTGTTTGTTCTGGGTTATTTCTCCACCATTTAGTTGTATTTCCAGATCGTTTCTGGGTGGTTAGTGTGACTTCTACTCCCTTCTTCACTTTCTTCTGTTATTTGTTTGTGGTTCCTTTGTTGATGGGTTTCCTCTTCTAGCAGGTATACTGGTGTTCACAGCTCCCATTTATTCCTTTCTGTGATCAGTTAGAGGTGGAAGGCAAAATGGATTAAGACAATGGGAGTGTATTATATGGTATTTAAAGTACCAACCCGATGAGAAGAGATAGATTTTTGGATATGTGTAGTGTTCACCATGATATTTCACCCAACTATCCACTTTTTATAAAGTGTGGAAAAAAGATAAGACTCTTATTAGGGGGGAAAGGATTGTGAGTTGGATCTATAAAGTAGTGAGCTTGTGGGAGGTGAGATTATGAGATAAAGTGAGAGTAAAGGGTAGAAAATAGGTGTAGTGTGTGAGAGAATAGAGTTAACCACAACAGTAATGAAGTTCTGGAAACAATATAGTGAGCTAAGATCCAGAGAGGTGCTGTGCAGTACTTACAATGGTGTGGAACCAAAATTATTTACAATAGTATTGGAGCAACAATCATAATACAGAATCTATATGACCTGAATAACAGGAATAGGAAGTACACAACCTAGAGTAGTGTGCTATTGGAACACAAGTGAAATGAAAGAAGGGAAATTAAAAATACACTGTGAGAGAACAAGGAAATCCAGTCAAACAATGCAGTTAAATAAACAAAACAAGGAAAACCAAACAGAAAGAAGAAATTAAAAAAATACTAATAAAAGAAGTAAAAATAATGAAAAAATAATAATAATACAAATAAACAATAACTTGCAAGTTCTCTGGAGTAGCAAAGTGAAATTTGTCTCACTGTCTCAGTTGTTGGAATGACCCCTCTTTGGGTATGACTCTGGCCCTTTCACAGCTCCAGGTTTTATTGTTTCACTTGTGTAGGGCTGGGAAATAAATAAAGGAAGAAGAAGAAAAAAAAAGCCTGCTGGCTTTAAACCAGCCAAGCCAGTTCTGCTGGTCTTCTTGGCTGCAACAGGTTGAGAGGGGATGGGTTTCACTCTTATCCCTTCCTGTGGTTTTGTGGGGATGGGAGCCAGGTCTGAGCACACTCTTCATAGTTGCCCAACCTCCAGCCCAGTTCCTCAGTTTGCTGCCGGCCCCCAGTGCCCCACTGTGCCAGGTCTACGCCTTCAGTCCACCGTTGTGCCGCCCTTGAGGTGCACCAATTAGGAGCAATTCACTCACCACCTTCTTGCTCTTTGCTATCCTAGATGCTAGGGACTCTCAGAGTTCCTTCAGAGTAGTTTGGTTCCTTTATTGAGTTAAGTTTTCTTGGGAACTGCTGACTCCCTGAACCCTGCTGCTCCCCTTGTGGGGGTGCCTCTGCCTTCCTCTTAGTGAGCTAGTTGGGCCAGTAAGGTGGGGGTGCCAGTGTGGCTGAGGCTGCAAATGTGGAGGTGGGCCTCTGGGGCTTTGGCATGAGTGCACAGCCTCCGCTGTTGTGATGGGAGTGCAGTCACAGTAGGGTGGTAATGTTCGTCTCCCGCCATCTCTGCTGCTGTGGTGGTGGAGGCAGGTGGAGGGGGTGCACAGCTGCAGAAGAGGGGTGGGGGCAGCGGCTTGGTCACACACCCCTGGAGTCTCGGGCACAGTTGGGCACCCTCCATGGTTGCAGCTTGGTAGGGTAGGGGTGCAGCCGAAGTACTGGCGGCAGAGGCAGGTCCATGGCTGAGGCTGCGGAGGCTTCATGGACACAGCCAGAGGAGGGGCTGGGGTAGCTCCTGTGAGAGAATTCCCTAAGCAGCCTTAGAGTGCCTCTCTTTTTTTTTAATTGAAAAATTCCTCCTGTTCAAGCCTGCTGCTCCAAACAAGCACCTGGCCTCTCATACAGCCCACCTCTTGAGACAGACTAGAGACTCTCAGGTCAGGGTCCATCATAGCCCAGCTCTTCCCAGACAGTGTCCACAGTCTCAGCAGACGCACACTGCCTCTGTGCATTTGTCACTTCACCCTTATTCCCTCCAGCGACTTCAAGCATCCAGGTCCATCTTAGTGCTGCTCAAACCTCCCTGTCTGGCACGGGAGGGAGCTGTTGACCTGGCTCTCTTCCAAGAATCCTGTGGCAGGCCTGGCAGGCACCAGGCCTGGAACTGCAGCCACCCTAATCCCTGCGCTGGTCCCAGGGACCTTACTATCCCAAAGCAATCTTCTTACTGTCTGATTTTTCAATGTCCTCTACAGTTTTGACCTTCCTATATGCTAGGATACCGTTGGCTGTTCGCTCTGTTCCTCAGAAGATCAGCTAGGTGTCTCACCCATGCACAGGGGGACGTGGACTCTGCTCCCACCTATCTCGCCACCATCTTCGCAGGCGTCCCCTCTTCTTTCTTATCACTGCATTGTTTCATGGCTTCGTTTCACACAGCCCCCTCTAGTTTTTCCCTTATTCATTGCTTTGCCTCCTGCTACTGACTCTAGTTAATTTGTCCAGTGTATTAAAGTGGAGTCTGAATTACATATCACATTGTTCAACCAATGTTTGAAACCTCACTTTGTCCTTCAGTCTAACTGCTCTCATTGTAGCCCGGTGAGCAGAAACAGCAAGCAAGGAGGTGGCAGGGAAACTCCTGGGTTTGCATCAGAGCCTGCAGTCCACCCGCACTCTTCTGCCTTCTGCTTCTCTCTTCTCTTAGAATACACATGGGGTGTGACAATGGATGTTCGGTGAAAAAAACTAGTGACAAAAAATCAATAACTTAATGCTTAAAGCAGACAGGTGGTCCTCAAGACAAGTCTATTGAATTTGTAACATTAAGTATTTAAAAATCTGTCAGTCCCTCCTTGCTAGAGATATCTCATAAAAGACTTTTTTGAAAGGCTTATGTTTTCTGCAAATGTGAAATAACAGAAATATTCCAATAGAGAGTTATGTTGTGACTCAGCTTGGCTCTTTTCTTGGCATACACGACATTTCCTGGAAGATAAAGGGTAAAAGTAGATCTCATAACTTTACAATTTTATTTCAATAAAGCAAAATCAATTAGTATGATGTGTATTGTTGAAATCCAAGCAAACACTAGCTTGGCATAATTGCACAAAAGTGTCCTGAAGAAAGGATGTAGATCAATAATTGATTTTCTCTCATTTAAATTTTTTATTCTCTGTCAGTAAGGATATAGACTAAAGGGAGTAAAGACCTTTTAAAACTCTCTGCTTATTTGAAGTGTGTGATGGATGGATAGAAGCAAGCTTCTTCCAAACATGGTTCTGTTGCTG
>VMDR010038008.1:0-10089 GCA_007922815.1 Macrotus californicus | reverse complement strand
GAGCCAGGGTTTGTGCTGGTGGACCTCAGAAAATCATCAGGGCCAGGGGTGCAAGAGAAAGGCCTTGAATGGGAAAATCAAGGGATCGGAAGCAGAAGTAAGTCAAAAATGGGGTTAAGTGGATCAGAGTAAAGTGGTTTGGGGTATAGAATGTGAAAGGGAAGGTGTTATGGGCCAATTGATGATGTTGGCAGAAGCGAGCCAGACAAGCAAAAATTAAAATTAAATTTACTTAATTCATAGATATGCAATGTAAATGGTTTCTTACAAAACACTTAAGAGGGCTCTCTCTTTTCACATATTTTCTTTTAACAAGAAAAATGTTTATACAGCTGTTTGAAATGCAATTAAAAGTTTGACTTCTTGTGTTTGGAAATTTGGCCTATGCTGCTTATGTTGGACAGTGTTAAAAGTGCCGCCATTAAAACAATAACGGATGGAACTATAATGCAGGTAATATTACTTTGTACATAAAAGTGCTTTCTAAATATAAATAAGTATTTTTAAACTGTTTCCTCTTAAATGTATGAAAAACATGTATTTTCCCCCTATGTTCAAATCCCCTATTTTGCTTATTGTCAACATCAATGCTTTCTTTTATTTGTTGACCCTTCCAGTCAGGTCCCCCCTCCCCCCACCATCACCACTTTTTTTTGCTCTGTGAAAGTCACGGAGGGTGAGAATTCTCTCATGATCACTTACACCGACGGAAGGAAAAGGTTTTGTTCGTGCTCACACCCACAGAATGCTGCTTCTGCTGGCCTGCTTGCTGACCACCATCCAGGCAGCGGAGGTGAAGGGAGTGCAGACCTCGATTTACAGGCGATGATCACATTATGGCAGATAAGGAGGAACAGCCCTGGCTCCTGTAACTGGCTGGGCTATGGTTCTCAGGTGTTGCCTCAGCTGGTTTTTCTCAAACATTTCTTAGGTTTTTCACACCTAAGACTTTTCTCAAAGGAAAAAAAGCCCTAAAGTTACTTGCTAGGTTTAAAATCGATGATTCACTGATGCATCGGGGCAAAAAGAAGAGGTGGTATGAAGAAGAAAGGGAAGTCCATGGAAATGCAAGACAGGAGCAGTTCAACTGGGCAACACATACTGTGACCCTAACGTTAAGTTTTGTCCCAGGAGGACAATGATGAGAAACAGTCACTACTGTAAGAGCGCGCAGTCTGACAAACGTGCCGGAGATGCGTAGGTTACGCTTGGTGAACACAGAAGAAGCCTAGCTTGGGAAGGAGATTAGGGAAGGGTTCTTGGATAAGGAAACTCATGAGTTTCAGATAAGTTAATGAAGTGAAGAAGTGGGAGAAGGCTCTTGAAGAGAAAGAAGTTACAAGCAAAGAAGAGGAAGCACGAAGCTGTAGTGTGGTGAGGGCAGTGTAAGTGGTTTGACATCGTAGGACAGTGATAAAACATAGAAGAGATAAAAGTTTGAGATAAGAAGGAGATGTGGTGTGGCAGTGTATGTATTGGGTTCCTAGAGCTGTCTTAAAGGATTGCCACAAACTTTGTATCTTAAAACTACAGAGATTTATTCTCTCACAGTGCCAGAGGCTGGAAGTCCGAAATTCAAGGGTTGGCAAGGCCATGCTCCTTCTGAAGCCTGCACGGGAGACCCTCCCTGCTTCTCCTAGCTTCTGGTGGTTGCCAGGAACCCTCGGTGTTCCAGAGCTTGTTAGATGCATTACGCTAATCCCTGTCTCTGTTTCCTCTGTATTTCTGTCTCTGGGGCTCTTCCCTTTTTTTAAAGACACGGGTCATTCTGGATTAGTGTCCCACTCTACTCCAGTATGACTTCTTTAATAACACCTACAACGACCCCAATTACAAATAAGGTCACAATCTGAGGCACTGGAAAATATGTTGAGACACTTCAACGTACCAGTTTGGGGGACACAATTCAACCCAACACAGTATCCATAATGGAATATTTAAGTCTATATTTTCCCTGGGACTTGCTTAAAAGTGTGCCACTCAGTGGGAGCCTGTGCTCGTGTGCTGGTAAGCGTGGTGAGTTTCTTTAAGGTCATGTGAAAGAAAAATGGGCAAACTTCAATTTCATGAACTTAGAAAAAGAACACTAAAACAATTGTAAATGAGCGTGTTTGCTTAGTTTCCCTTTCCGATAGTTCATCATTGGTGAATAAAAATGCACCTGACTTCTGGATATTTATTTCCTATCCTGCTACCTTACTGAATTCATTTATCAGTTCGAGTAGTTTTTTAGTGGAACCTTTATGGTTCTGTACATACGGTATCTTGTCATCTGCAAGTAATGACATTTTTACTTCTTCCTTTCCAATTTAGATGCATTTATATCTTTTTGTCTGACTGCTGTGGCTGGGACTTCCAGTATTACGTTGAATAAGAGTGGTGAAAGTGGACACCCCTGTCCTTTTCCTGATCTTCAGAGAAATGGCTTTAGTTTTTGTCCCTTAAGTATGACACTGGCTGTGGGTTTTTCATAAATGGCCTTTATTACATTGAAGTATGTTCCCTCTGTTCCCTCTTTGCTTAGAGTTTTTGTCAGAATGGGTACTGGATTTTATCAAATGCTTTTTCTGCATCTATTGATATGATCATGTGATTTTTATCTTTCATTTTGTTTATGTGATGTATCACGTTTATTGACTTGCAGGTATTGTACCAACCATACTTGCCTCCCCAGAATAAATCCCATTTGATCATGGCATATGACCTTTATAACGCATTGTTGGGTCTGGTTTGCTAATATTTTGTTGAGAATTTTAACATCCATGTTAAGGGTTATTGGCCTATAATTTTCGTTCTTTTTTTGTTGTGTCTTTATCTGGTTTTGGAATTAGGTTCATGCTGACCTCCTAAAATGAGCTTGGGAGTCTTCTTTGCTCTTGAATATTTTGGAATAGTTTGAGAAGGAGAGGTGTTCTTTTGAATGTTTGGTAAAATTCACCTGTTGAGTCATCCAGTCCAGGACATTTGTTTGTTGGGAGTTTTTTGGTAAGTGCTTCAGTTTCACTAGTTGTAATCTGTCTGTTAAATTCTCTGATTCTCCCTGATTCAGTTTTGGAAAACTGTATATTTCTAGGAATGTATCCATTTCTTCTGATTGCCCAATTTGATGGCATATAGTTGTTTGTAATATTTTATAACAATTCTTTGTATTTCTTTGGTGTCAGTTGTTACTTCTCTTTCATTTCTGGTTTCATTTACTTGGGTCCTCTCTTTTTTTCTTGATGAATGTGATCATTACTTCCTTCCTATCATTTTATACTGACCTATTATCAAAAGCTGAAATAGCTTCCTAACGTAACTTTTTCATTTTAATAAGCCAAGAGATTAAAAATAATTTTTTCACTTATCTACACACCACCATACCTTATCTTCTCATCTCTTATTAACTATTATAAGGGATTTTTTTAAGTCCAGAGTTTGAATTCATCGTTATATAGTTCAGCATTCCCATTAGCCAAAAGTTTTGTGGCTAATATTTGTGTTGTCTTAATGCAAGTAAAAGGATCTGTAGCTTTAGTTTATTAAATAATGTTATGTATGTGGGGTATTTTGTTTTAATTTAATTTAATTTATTATTTTTCTCCCTCACCCAAGAGCACTTGTTTCATTGCTTTTAGAGAGAGAGAACAGGGAGAAAAACAGACAGACATCAATGTGAGACAGAAATGTTGATTGGTTGACTTCTTACATGGCACCCTGACCAGGGATCAAACCATAACCTAGGTATGTGCCCTGACCGGGAATCAAACTGCGACCCTTTGGTCTACAGGATGCTCCAGCCAACTGGTCCACACAGGTCAAGGCTACATTTGTGTTTTGACTACAAAATTTGGCCCAATATATTTAGGCATTTGTCTGTTAGAATGCATGAGGACTAAAATCGGTGTTAAATCTGCTTTTAGTTCTATCAAATGTTCTAATTTTTATTGTAGGACAAATATAAAGATCCAAAAACTACAGAGTGTAATAGTTGTTGTTAATCTCCCTACCCCTCACCTCCATTTTTTTGAGAATAATATTAAATAGGTTCTGTTAATGTGGAGTGAACAGGGATATTTCCTTTAAAAAAGCATGCTTAGAAGTTGAGCAGGGTGGGGGAGACCTAGTATAAACAAGGAAAGAGAAAACCGTGGGATTTAAGACCAGCCACATACCTCACATGCTGTAACCTCTGTGAGTTCCTGTTTATCTGTTTATAACAACTGCTGTTCTCCTCATATTGCTGATCCATTGGATATATCCAGAGGAATAAATATTGAAGTTTTTAAATTTAAAAATGTATAAAGTATAAAGAACTGTACAAGTATAAGATCATGATATATAAAGTAACCTGAGAAGATTCTTGGAATAAATAGATCAAGGCAAAACCAAAGACTTTGATTTTAGCAAGCCATTGAAGAAAACAAACAAAAAAAAACTTGCCTTTAAGTCATATAGAGAAGATGGGAAAATGTGGACTGAATGAGAGTAATACTAAGTAGATTCGTAAACTGTTAAATGTCAGTTTTCAAAGATTTTCTTTTTTTAGCAGAAGTAAGTCATGTCTGGGACCCAGTGGATGTTCACTACATGCAGGTAGAGGACAGATAGTTGACTGGATATCACAAGTCTTAAAATTTCTTGGCGTTGCTTTGGAAATACCACATCTGACCTATTAAGGGAATACACTTTGAAAAAATGGCATCTCTTCAGACACAAGTGGTCAGGATGGTGAGGAATTTGAAAATTACTCCATATAAGCATGACGGAGGTAACAGAGTATTTAGTCCACAGAGGATGGACATATACAGAGGCAACAGATTTTCACATTTTGGAAAGATTATTATAGATGATCTATATTTTATTGTAAGTAGTTCAGAAGGCAGTATCAGTACAAACTCTGGAAGTCAAGAGGAAGACAAGATTGGTATACACGAGGAAATAGTAACAGTGGCATTGTTTGAAGAATGAGACCCTCCTTCTGACGAGAGCTTTGCACTCTTTCACTGATGTTGTCGGAACCCTTTGCACAGATTTTATTTGGGATTCCTTAGTCTGTGAAGGTCGAAGGTAATCTTTTAAGTTTACCTTCCAAAGACTGTAACTCCATGAAGGAGCTCATGAATAAATCCTGAGTCTACTGATCAAGTACTTACTACCGGTCTGTTTTCCCATGCATGCTGAGCTCTGTACAAGGGCAAGCTATGTGTGCAGTCTTACAGGCTGGCACGGCCATCGTGCAGACACAACTCAAACAACGGCATCTGCTGTTGCCACTCGTTTACGTGTTTATTTAGTCAGTATTTTAAGTTGTGTTTCTACTGTGCCCCAGGCCCTGTTTCAGGGTGTAGGAATAAAGCAGTGAAGCAGACTTACAGTGATACACTTAGTTCCTTGGGGAGTGGGGAAGACAGTATAGAGATCTACAACTAAGTAGATACCAGATGGGAAGTGCTGTAAAGAAAAATGAAAACATTTAAGGGGGTTAAAGTGGGGCAGGAGGGATGATTATAAATAAGATGCTTGGGGCTTTCTGATAGGAGACTTGCACCACGACCTGAAGGGAGGGCAGAATAAGCCAAGCAGACATCTAGACTAAAACTATCCCCAGTCAGGTTGGAAGCTGGTACGGAGACCTGAAGCAGTGTGCTTTCGTGTTTGAGGAACAGTAAAGAGGCTGTCGTGTCTGAGGCAGAAAAAACAGAGAGATGTGGGAAGTGATGTGCCTAGAGAGGTCGGTGGTTGGTCAGAGGAAGGAAGGGCAGACCGTGTGGGTCTGTGTCATGACTTTGGCTTTTATTCTCAGGGGAGGGCATGAATGTGGGGGTCTTGTTCAGAGGGGAGAGTAGAGGTATTGAATGAGCAGCCAAGCGTAAGAGCCTGGACTGGTAATGAGGAGCCAGGTGTTAGTATGGTCCTTAACCACTCTGCGTGTTGATTGATTGTAATTGTAAGAATGAAATAGGTTGCCCTGGCTGGGTGACTCATTTGGATGGAGCATCATCCCATACATCAGAAAGGTTGTAGGTTCAGTCCCCAGTTAGAGCACATAACCTAGGTGCCCGTGCAGTCCCCGTGTGGGACATGTATGGGAAGCAGCTGATTGATGTTTCCCTCATATAAATGTTTCTCTGTCTCTCAAATCAATAAACATGTCCTCATATGAGGATAGTAAAAAAAAAAAAAGAAATGTGACATATATATATTTTATATTTTTAAAATTCCTTGATTAAGTAGCATTCTATATTAAATTTTCAGTTAAAAAGACTGTGGAAATTGAGGAGAGTAGAGGAATATTGGAATAAATAAAGTTTAAGGAAGGGAATCGTGTCTAAGCTGTGCTTTAAAGCTGGGAAGATTTTAAATCAGTAGAGCAAAGAGGACAGGATAGTTCAGATGCAGAAAATGTTGTGTGACTGGAAGCAGAACATGTACTGGGTGTGGGAGGCTTCCGGAACCATAAAGAGCCCAGTATGATGAGGACAGAAGGAAGCCCCTGGAGGAATTGAAGTTAGATAGTTAGATGCAAGATGTGAATATATTGAACACTAGGCAGGGAAGACTAATGTGCTCCAAGGAGTAAAGAACCATCAAATATTTCAGAGAAAAAACTAACAGGTTGATATAACAGTTTAAGAAAATAATATGGACTTTTGCTTCTAGCGAGAAATATTTTATTTCGAACCAACAGCATCCTTGATAACTACAGTTTTGGGTGTTTCCGTAGGGATTAAGTAGTGGGCAACCTCTAACACATGCCTCTTTTCCGCTGCCCTTACCTAAATGGAACAAAGGAGCAAACGTGCACACTGGAACACCGATTGCTCTGATGGCAAATGTATATACACACTGCCATCTGCATACCAAGGGTTGCGCAAGCAATAAGGAGAGAGGCGCTCAACTTGAGATGCTCATTAAATTGGGACATTTGAGGTGGGCTAAGACGTCTCCAGCTCATTAGCAGCCTGACTCTCAGCTGAAGGACGCAGAAGTCTCTCGCAAGCCCTTGTACAGGTTTGCGGGATGTTAGCAGGTTTAGATCAAGCAGGCTGCCCACCAACTTTATGAGGAGGAGAGCTATTTTGAGTGAAAGTTAACCAAAGTAATGGAACCGAACATCGAAGGAGTTAAGATATTGGAGTTATCAAATATATAAAATAGAATGGCTTTGTGTGTATGTTTAAAGAAATGTAAAACATACAAGTGAACAAATAACAAAAGACTATTGGGAATGACTGAAAAAATTACATGAAAAACCTCTAAAAATGGAAACCACTGTTGAAATAGGAAAATGTTTAGAAAAGTTAAGAAGGTAAATTAGAGCTAAAGAGAGTTGGTAAACTGGAAAATGTGTATAAGAGTTACTCAGAAAACAATACAGAGAGAAAAGAAAGTGGAAACACAAAAATATCTAAATGTATAACAACCATGTTCTCAGACTTCCCAAAGTGGGAGAGAATAAAGGAGAATCAGTACTTCAAAACATGTTGGCTGATAATTTTTAAAACTGGTCAGACACATGAATGTAAAGATTCAGGTTGTACAAATATCCCAAGTAGGGTAAATGAAAATATTCATACAGCAGTATTTGTAAGGAAAATATACATTAATTTTCTATTTTTGGAGCATTTGGGCACTAAAACCTGGAGCTGGTGACATCAACTAAAAGTTTGATTACCATCATTACAGTGTGGGAAAATGGCTTGAATTAATGATGTAATGATGAAGAGGTGATCAATACACATTTTGAATCGAAATCCACTGGGAGAAATGAATGGGCTGATATGAAGGTTAAGGAAAAGATGAGTTCAAACAGTGACTTCTGTTCTGGATTTTATGACCAGAATGTAAGAGTTGAGAAAAGTTGGGGAGTTGAGATGGAATAATTGTGGGGAAAAGATGTTGGGTTTTAGATAGGCTAATTAAATTTGAGGGCATGGAGGCATATTGAAGTAAAAAGTTCATGAGAGAGCCTATCCCTGTGAACACTTAGTTATTTTCTTATGTTTAGTCTGAAGAAAATGCACTATATAACCACAAAGTTCTGTTTTGCTATATACTCAGAGTTAAAAATATAAGGATCACTGTAGGCCCTGGCTGGGTAGCTCATTTGGTTGGAGCATCATCCCGATGCACCAAGATCATGGGTTGGCTTCCCTGTCAGGGCACATACAAGAATCAAACAGTGAATGCACAGGGAAGTGGAACAACAAGTCGGTGTCTGTCTGTCTCTTTCCGCCTCCTCACTAAAAATCAATCAAATATATGTGTGTGTGTGTGTGTATAAATACACACACACACACACACACACACACACACAGAGACATGCATAGATTTCACTTTAGTGTGGTATTTTAGAATGGTCCCTGCTTCTGTGTGTTACAATGATATAATGAAAAAGGACAGTACAATATAAGTTCAGCTACTAAATTAACTGGCAATTAAATCTCTGGAATTGAAATTTCCTTGTTGACACAAATTAACAATGGCAAGAGCGTAGGAGCTAGTGCTTGTAGAACGTCTTGGACTTGGGCACACGTGTTTTGGTTTCACTGAAAATGATCTATTTCTAAAGCTATTGTACTGTCACCTGCCCAGGTGACTAATTTAGCAATGGAGTGCTTAACTACGACAAGAACATATTTTCACTAAGCCTCATGAAAATTCAAAAAGCTCAGTGCTGCCTCAGATCTCAGCTAGGCAGAACAGACCAAAAGCCTTTCGCTTGCACAAGTAAAACAATTCGTTTGAAACTCAGAGGTGACTGGATAACAGAAGAGTAATGGTGAGCAGCAGAACTGCAGATTAAATATGAGTAATAAATGGATCCCTTCTAAAGAGGAAAAAATCTTAAATACCTTTAAAATTGTGTATGATTATACTATTGCATTAAATAAGAATATATTAAGAACAGGCTTAAAATGATTGTGTAATAATAGGTCTCTGGAGCTATACATACAAAACAGATAAGCTCGTTAAATAGAATCAACATTTTAGAAATCTACGAAATTCATATTAATATCAGCCTGTGACGGATGAGGCCTTTTTGCTGAGTGTAAATTGCTGTCACCGTGAATGGCTACTGATTGCAGAAGCACGGGTGTCTTTCGGGTCTGACAGTCCTGGCCTGCTGGTTCTGTGTATTCCTGCTACCTTCTCAGTCTGAACTGCTGAGAAACCATCATCAGGCTCCCACTGCTGTCATTTGGCCTCTGCTTGGCTCACAGGCATCACTGTTAAATCCACCGCCACTCCTTTCCCGCCACATTAGTCCTGGGTGTTCAAGTTCTGTCTCAGCGTCGCACAAGCAAAACGGTAGACACAGGTACAAACTCAGGCACTGAAATCCCATGGCAGTCCTGCAATAAAATGATCCAGAATGTAATTGTAGTAATTTTTAAGATCACTAAAATGAAGTGACATGATTTTCTTAGAAAGAGCTGGGATTTCTGACGTGTCTTTTGGCCTGTTTGGACCCAGGTTTTACATTGTGCTAATGGAATCAAAATTAAATAAACTCAGTAATAAATAAAATACACAGGAGAAACTACCTTTCCATCTGTTGGTAAGGTCCATAAATTTAAATAGCACGTTTTTCTGCCTTCTTAAATGAAAATTTGCTGTATTTTGAATGATCTGAGGAAACAACTTCAGAGGTTCTGGGGGAATTATCACATAAACCAAGCTGTACAACTCAGAACACAAAGTTGTTTGTTTCATTTGTGTGAGGAGGAACTGTAGGGTAGCAGGTTTGCTTAATGATCCTTAATAGCTGTAATTAACATGTAGAAGAACCTTTAAACAAGACAGGCACTTTTTTCTCAAGTCTATAGTTGAGATTATTTTGATTGCTTATTTTTTTATCTATGGAGTCTGTACTTATAGCTCTGTCTTTGCCTTTACCTGCCGTCCAGAGGTTTGCTTGAAGGTTGCTGAATGCCTACGCTGTAATTGTTGTTTGAAAATACCTGGCTCTAGTCATCCTTGATGTGGACCACTTTCTCTTTTTTTTATTTTTCTTTTTTTTAATATATTTTATTGATTATACTATTACAGTTGTCCCATCTCCTCCCCCCACCCCCCTCCCTACACACCCCTTACCCCCACACT
>VMDR010038007.1:0-10084 GCA_007922815.1 Macrotus californicus | reverse complement strand
ATCAAGGGGTTTAAATATTAGACCCCAAACCATAGGCAGCAAAATCTTGGACATTGCTCGTAGAAATTTTGTATCGGATATAACTGCCCAGGCAAGGTAAACAAAAGAAAAAATAAATAGATGGGACTTCATCAAACTATAAAGTTTATGTACAGCAAAGGAAATCATCAACAAAATAAAAAGACAACCCACAGAATGGGAGAACATATTTGCCAATAAATCTGATAGGGGGTTAATATCCAAAATTTATCAAGTACTTATATAAAACTCAACACCCAAAAAACAAACAACCCAATTAAAAGATGGACAAAGACCTTAATAGACACTTCTACAAAGAGGACATACAGAGGACCAATAGACATATGAAAGGATACTCAACATCACTAATCATCAGAGAGATGCAAATTAAAACACAATGAGATACCATCTCACACCTGTGAGAACGGCCATCATGAATAAATCAACAAAGAACACATGCTGATGAGGATGTGGAAAAACACTTTTGCACTGTTGGTGGGAACGCAGACTGGTGCGGAAAGCAGTATGGAGATACCTCAGAAAATTAAAAATGGATGTGCTTTTTGACCCAGTAATCCCACTGCTGGGAGTACATCTGCAGGAACCCAAAACACTAATTCTAAAGAACATAAGCACCCCTATGTTCATTGCAGTGTTATTTACAATAGCCAAGAAATGGAAGCAGCCCAAGTGTCCATCTATGGATGAGTGGATAAAACAACTCCGGGACGTTTACACAATAAAATTCTACACTGGCTGTACAAAAGAAGAAATTTTACCCTTTGCGACGGTATGGATGGACCTGGAAAACATTACACTAAGTGAAATAAGCCAGTCAGAGAAAGACAAATACCCTATGATTAATAGTTATACATGGAAACAAATGAACAAGCTGAACTAACAAGCAAAACAGAGACAGACTCATAGATGGAGAGCAGGCGACAGCTAATAGGGGTGGGGGAATTGGGGGTGGGGGGTTGAGAAAAAGGAAAAAGCAGTCATGGACACGGACAGCAGTATGCTGAGTGCTGGTGGGAGAGGGTATAAGGGGACTAAATGGTAATGAAAAATGTAATAAAGATTAAAAAATATTAAAACAAAACATTTCAACTACAGCTGACATTCAGCATCGTTTTACTTTCAGGTAGATAACATAGTGATGAGACATTTTTATAACTTTCAAAGTGATCATCCAAGTAAGTCTAATATCCACCTGACTATATTCCCTATACTGCATTTTATATCCTTGCATTCCATATTTATTTATAACTTATTTCTTATTTTTAAATTATAGCTGACAATATTATTTTGTATTTGCTTCAAGTGTACAGCATGGTGAATAGAAATTTATATATTTTATGAAGTGACTCCCCTGCTAAGTCCAGTACCCACCTGGCACCATACATAGTTATTACAATATTTTGACCATATTTATTACATATGCTGTACTTTACATCCTCATGACTGTTTTGTAAGCACCAATTTGTATTTCTTAATCCCTTCATCTTTTTATCCATGCCCAAACCCCTCCCAATCTGGCAATCATGAGTGTGTTCTCTGTATCTATGAGTCTGCTTCTGTTTGGTTGGTTCATTTATTTTGTTCTTCAGATTACACATGAAAGTAAAATGGTACGATATTTGTTTATGTCTGTCTGACTTATTTCACTTAGCATAAAACCCTCTAGGTCCATACATGTTGTCACAAACGGTGAGATTTCATTCTTTTTATGGCCGAGTAATACCCCACTGTATATATGTATGCTGTCTTCTTTACCCAACTGTCTGTCAATGGCCATTCAGGGTGCTTCCATCTTGGCTATTGTAAATAATGCTGCAGATGAACATTGGGGTGCAAGAATCTTTTCAAATCAGTGTTACGGATTTCTTCGGATAAATACCCAGGAGTGGAACTGCTGGGTCACAGGATGGTTTTATCTTAAACTTTTTGATGAGCCTCCACACTGTTTCCCACAGTGGCTGCACTACTTTGCAATCCCGCCCTCGGCACTAGGGTTCTCTTTTCTCCACATCCCCGTCAATACTTGTTTATTGATTGATGATATCCATTCTGATGGGTGCGAGTTGATATCTCATTGTATTTTTTTTGCATTTCTCTGATGATTAGTGACTTTGCGCATCTTTTCATATGTCTGTTGCCATGTGTATGTCCTCTTTGGAGTCTGCTTCTGTTTGCTTTGGAGAAATGTCTATTCAGGTCTTCTGCCCATTTTTTATTGAACTGTTTGATTTTTTTTTGGTGTTTAGTTGTATACGTTCTTCATAAATTTCAGATATTGGTCCCTTACTAGATGTACAGTCAACTAATGTGTTCTCCCATTCAGTGGGTTTTCTTTTTGCTGACGGTGTCCTTTCTGTGCAGAACACTTTAGTCTGATGTTGCCCCATGCTTGCCTTTCCTCCTGTTTCCTTTCCCTATGCAGACATACCAAAACATTTACTAAGGGCATATCAGGAAACACGCCTGTTTTCTTTTAAGTTTTACAGTTCAAGGTCTTACATGTTTAATTCATTTTGAGTTTATTGTTTTACATGGGGTAAGAAGATAGTCTAGGTGCATTTTTTGCATGTATACATCCAGTTTTGCCAATACCTATTACTGAATAGACCGTCTTTACCCCATTGTACATTCTGGCCCTATTTCATATATTCATTGACCATGTAGGCATGGATTTATTTCTGGGCTCTCTATGCTGTTCCAGTGATCTATGTAACTATTTTTATGCCAGTACCGTGATGTTTTTCAGCAATCTTGATATAGATTCCTTTGGGTAGTATGGACATTTCTTCCTATCCATGTGCACAGTATATACTTCCACTTAGTTGTATCTTCTTCAACTTTCTTCAATGTCTTATAATTTTATGAGTACAGGTCTTTGACATCCTCAATTAAATTTACACCTAGGTATTTTTTGATGCAATGTAATTGAAATTGTTTTCTAAACTTCTCTTTCTGGTAAGTTATTGGTGTATAAAAATCCTAACCAATTTCTGAAAATTAATTTAGTATCCTGCTACTTTATTAAATTAATTTATCAGTTTTAATATTTTTTTGTTGGGAACTTTAAGGTTCTGACTATACAATATCATGTCATCTACTAATAATGACAGGTTTACTTTTTCCTTTGCCTTTTATTTATTTTTTCTTGTCTGATTGCTGTGGCTAGAATTTCCAATGCTATTTTGAATAAAAAGTGGTAAAAGTAGACATCCTTGTCTTTTTCCTGACCTTATGGGAAACTGTTTTAGCTTTCCCTGTTGAGTATGATGTTCGCTGGGAGCTTGTCATATATGGTCTATATTATGCTGAAGTATGTTCCCACTATTCCTATTTTGCTGAAAATTTTTATTATAAATGGATGCTGGATTTTGTCCAATCTTTTTATGCATTACTGATAGGATCATATGACTTTTATCCTTCATTTTGTTTATGTGGTGTATCACATTTATTGATTTGAGAATATTTAAGCAACATGGCATCCCAGGAATAAATACCAATTAATCATGGTATGTACTCTTTTTAAAACATTGCTGGATTCAGTTTGCTAACATTTGAAGATTTTAGCATTTATGTTCATCAGGAATATTGGTATGTAAGTTTCTTTTTTGGCAGTATCTTTGTCTAGTTTTGGATCTGGGTAGCCTCATAAAATAAGCTTGAAAGCCTTCTCTCCTCTTGAATTTTTTGGAATTGTTTGTGAAAAGTAGGTGTTCATTCTTCTTTGAATTATGGTAAAATTCACCTGTGAAGCCAACCTATCCTGGACTTTTGTTTTTTGGGAGTTTTTGGTAACTAATGTAATTTCCTTGGTCGTAATCAGTCTGTTCAGATTTTCTTTCTTCTTTTTTAATTTCATTTTATTTAAAAAATTTTTATTGTATTTTTTCTTCTTAATTCAGTTCTGGAAGATTGTATGTATCTAAGAATTAATGCATTTCTTCTAGATTGCCCAGTTTGTTGGCATATAGCAGTCTGTAGTATTTTGTAATAAACCCTTTGCATTTCTGTGGTGTCAGTTGTAACTTCTCCTCTTCTATTTCTGATTTTATTCATTTGGGTTCATTTTCTCTCTTTTTTTTCTTGATGAGTCTGCTTATGCTTAAAGGTTGATCAACTTGTCAAAATCTAGCAATCTTTTAAAAAACTAGCTCATGGTTTCACTGATTTTTGTATTGTTTTTCAGACTGTAGTTCATTTATTTCTGCTCTGATCTTTATTATTTCCTTCCTTCTACTCAGTTTAGCTTTATTTCTTGTTCTTTTTCTTGTTCTATTAGGTGTAAGGTCAGATTGCTTACTTAAAATTTTTATTGCTTTTTAAGGTTGGCCTGCATTGTTATGTATTTCCCTCTAAGGTCTGCTTTTGCTGTGTCCCAGAGATTTTTGGACTGCTGTGCTCCTATTTTTATTTGTCAGTGAATGAATGACATTTGTACCTAGGCAAAGAATCCAGGGTGGCAACCCTGTTTTTTCTATAATCATTAAGGTTCCTAGTGGGAGAAGATCACAATATTCGGCTAGACTTAAACACTGATCATCCCCATTTCCTACACATTTGGGTGGCAGGCACTGTGATGGGAAGCCTTACTTTAACCCTAGTACATGGGCTTCCATTCAGATGCTCTCGGGATTCCCATAGCTTACTCGCAGGTTTTGAAACAGACCTGTAGGATAGTAGCATCTGGACGGCAACAGATCACTTTCACACAGAAAGGCTGAATGAAATGCTTAGAGGGTGTTTTGGCTATTTCCGAAGGTCTGAACAAGACTGCTGGTTGACAGTATGTGACTACTCTGGCCCTTTGAGACTTCAAAGTCCCTCCTTTGCAGTTTGAAGTTTGAGTATCTGTACGCAACTTCACCTTGAACCTTTACCATTCCTGCCATCACTAGCTTTGAGGTACAACAGTTCTGCTCTGGTTGACAGAGACGATCAAGGTAGGTCTGTGAGGAGCGGGGTACATTTCCTCCCTGAGCAAAGGTCCTCTAAGGGTTCTGGTTCCTTACGACCCTGGAGTTTCACATTCTCTTCCAAATACCCTGGCTGTGTGGAGAGGGCAGCTGATCTCACAGAGTCATGCTAATGAGGAAACCTGAGGGAAGAGCAGCAGGGGAAGAGCTACCAGGCAGTGGTGAGGGTGGGGAGACTGGCTCTAAGACCAGAAGGGCAACAGACACTGCACAAACCTTCCACTGAAGAACTAACTGCAGGTCAGAGAGCGTGGCTGGGTGGTCCTTCAGGAAAGCCCCTGTACTAAGCTTTGAAGGGTTTCTCTTTACCTGTCCGTGCTACTTGACTCGACAGGGCCTGGACCATCCTGTCGGACTACAATGCTACTCCCACACTTAGTCTTTATCACCAAGAGTACTGAAGTATTTCTCAAATATGTTTTTCAGCTTTACTATGTGTAGGGCCCTGTGGTGCTCTTGAAACAGCTGATTAAGAGTTACTCTTTGTCCCTCTTACCTCTTTATAACTGATGGTAGTTTACTGTTATTTTTATATACTGCAATCATGTCCCTTGACTCGACAAAGAAAATGATAAAGCTAGAGAATAAAAGAACAAAATAGAAGAGCTAGGAAAATGGGTTGGATCAGTCACAAAATGACTTGATAGACAGCTGGAAAGAAATCTCTTGAGTGACCTCTGAAAACCTACAACACAGCGGTCCAGAGAAGCGTTGGCAAACAATGCCCCAGGCACAAAGTCTAACCCATTGCCTGTTTTTGTAAATAGATTTTTACTGGCACACTCACCTGTGCAATAATGCCTGCTTTTGTTCTATATGGGCCGATGTGAGTAGTTGTGACAGAGAACATGTGACCCGAGAAGCCTAAAATATTTACTATCTGGTCCTTTATTAGAAAAAGTCAGCTCATGCCTGGTCTAGAGATAGAGATACTAGAAATTCTTTGATTCTGACAGAAAAATTCTAAATTCTGATTTGGCGGTGCGACTGCCGCACAGAGCCCGTATGTCATACGTGTTATCTCTCAGAGACTTGCTGCTGGGGCACAGAGGCGTTATTAGCCAGTTTTCAGAGGTAAAAACATCGTCACCATTAACTCGGAAATTGTTTCATTCTTATTCTAGAAACTGGATGGTGAAAAGCAGCATGAAGTTTGCAAATTTGTTTTCATTTTTTCTGCTTATCATTTTGCACACTGATCTTGGACAAAATGATGAAACTCCTAGGAAGCAAAGGAAGACGTGTAACAGACTGAAGAAAATTTCTTCACCTATGCACAGATCCAGGAGACAGCTTGGGACACAGCAAATAGTGAAGGTGACACCAGCAGCAGAACTTCCCACGTCCGACTTGGATTACAGCGCAGAGGACAAGTATGAATCCTTTCCGAGTTCTCCTAGAGCGGAACTGAGCTATAGTGAGCTACCAGGTAAGGACACAGCACTAGAGGGAAGGGGGAGAAAGGACCTCCACGCAGATAATTTTTTAAAAATTCAACTTGTCTTTTGGTTTAACCTATGAAGATAAGTTTTCAATTGATTTAAAAAAATCTTTCATAGAATGCACTTATAAAATTATTGGAAAAAAGACAAACTAATTAATTTTCCTACAACTACACTTATAAAACCATAGTTACCATTATGTTTTATTTATTTCTAGCCTGTTTACTATGCCATGTATTTTAAATAGTTGTAACCATAACACAAAAAATATACGCATAAATTTGGAAACTGCTTTTTCACTTGTAACAATATGCCATCTAGGTAATAGAAATAAACAATTCAGATGATTCTATGAACCCATGGCTATTAAATATTTTCAATAAAAATATTTCAACAAAAATGGAATTAAGCTACTTCATTTTATACAGATCAAATTACTAAATTTTTAACAGTTAAAAGAATTGGAAATTCTATCAAATATTTCAACTAGGCATTTTTAAGAACTAGTATTTAATGGTCCACATTTTTACAGATTTGGAAGGAAAAAGTAATTATACTATATGTATGTCACTGTTACATGAAACTTTAAGACAAAAGAAAATATCACTATATTATGATCTCTGGCCAACACTTCATATACTGTCTCTAGTATAAAAAACCAACACTTCTATATGATGGCATTTCCATAAAGTTAAGAGAAACAACATAAATTTTCAATGCAAATATGCAACTAAGATCACATACACAGCATCATCGGGAGAAAAGTCAGAGGCAGGAAAATCTGCTAAGAAGATACGATAATACTGTGCCCACAAGTGCTAAAGAATAATGAGGTCAATTTTCCTAGTTATTTGGCATGATATCCAAGCTATAATAGGAAACAAAAAGCCTGTATGTATAATATGATCGCAAATCTGTTTAAAAATATGTAGTACAGGGAAGTGTGCATAAAAATGCATACCTGTATACTAAACATTTCTCAGTTGTCCTAAAATGTTTTCCAATGATCTTATAGTACTTTTTATTTTAATTAAATATATTTTATTGATTATGTTATTACACTTGTCCCATTCTCCTCCCTTTATTCCCCCCAAACCTGTGCACCCCTTCCCACCCTCAATCCCTCCCTTTAGTTCACATCCATGGATCATATACATAGTTCTTTAGCTTCTACATTTCCTATACTATTCTTAACCTCCCCCTGTCTATCTTCTACATACCATTTATGCTTCTTACTCCCTGTACCTTTTCCCCCTCTCTCCCCACCCACTCCCCTGATGATAACCCTCCGTGTAATCTCCATTTCTGTGACTCTGTTCCTGTTCTAGTTGTTTGCTTAGTTTGTTTTTGTTTTTGTTTTAGGTTCGGTTGTTAATAACTGTGAGTTTGTTGCCATTTTACTGTTCCTATTTTTGATCTTCTTTTTCTTAGACCAGTCCCTTTAATATTTCATATAATAAGGGCTTGGTGATGATGAACTCCTTGAACTTGACCTTATCTGGGAAGCACTTTATCTGCCCTTCCATTCTAAATGATAGCTTTGCTGGATAGAGTCATCTTGGATGTAGGTCCTTGCCTTTCATGACTTGGAATACTTCTTTCCAGTCCCTTGTTGCCTGCAAGGTTTCTTTTGAGAAATCAGCTGACAGTCTTATGGGCACTCCTTTATAGGTTACTGTCTCCTTTTTTCTTGCTGCTTTTAAGATTCTCTCCTAATCTTTAATCTTGGGTAATGTAATTATGATGTGCCTTGGTATATTCCTCCTTGGATCCAATCTCTTTGGGACTCTCTGAGCTTCCTGGACTCCCTGGAAGTCTATTTCCTTTGCTAGATTGGGGAAGTTCTCCTTCATTATTTGTTCAAATAAGTTTTCAATTTCTTTCTCTTCCTCTTCTCCTTCTGGTACCCCTATGATTCAGATGTTGGAACATTTCAAGATGTCCTGGAGGTTCTTAAGCCTCTCCTCATTTTTTTGAATTCTTATTTCTTCATTGTGTTCTGGTTGAATGTTTCTTTCTTCCTTCTGGTCCACACCATTGATTTGAGTCCCAGTTTCCTTCTCATCACTGTTGGTTCCCTGTACATTTTCCTTTATTTCACTTAGCATAGCCTTCATTTTTTCATCTAATTTGTGACCATATTCAACCAATTCTGTGAGCATCCTGATTACCAGTGTTTTGAACTGTGCATCTCATAGGTTGGCTATCTCTTTGTCGCTTAGTTGTATTTTTTCTGGAGCTTTGATCTGTTCTTTCATTTGGGCCATTTTTTTTTTTTTTTTGTCTTGGTGTGCCTGTTATGTAGTAAGGGGCGGAGCCTTAGGTGCTCATGGTGGGGGTCAACCCACAGTGCTGTGTTGTGACTCTGTATGTGGGGGAGGGGTCCAAGAGGGACCAATGCCACTTAGCTCTCTGCCAGTTTTCAGTAGCTTCCCCCGCTGCTACCCACAATGAAATTGGGCCCTTCTGGTGCTGATTCCTGGTTGGGTGGGCTTGTGTACGTTCTAGGTCCCTGTGGGTCTCTCCAATGGACTCTCCTGTGAGGCTGGGAGTTTCTCCTGCTGCCACCTCAACCCCCACAGGTGTTTTCATTCAGAGGTTTGAGGCTTTATTTCCCCATGTTGGAACACTGGGTTGCGTGGTCTGTCTTGCTCCCCAGTTGTTCCTCCCGGTTTATCCACATGCATATGTGGGACCGCCCAGTGCACAATCTGCCGCTCGCCCAGTCCTCCAGCCGCCGCCTTGCAGTGAGTCCTCTCTGCCCGGCTACCTGTTTCCGCCCCTCCTACCAGTCTGGATGAATGTTTCTTCTTTAACTCCTTGGTTGTCAGACTTCCATACAGTTCGATTTTCTGTCAGTTCTGGTTGTTTTTTGTTTTTAAATTTGTTGTTGTCCTTCTTTCGGTTGTGCCAGGAGGCACAGTGTGTCTACCTATGCCTCCATCTTGGCCAGAAGTCGTTACAGCACTTTTTAAAAAAACTGTAGTAAAATACACTTAACACAAAACTTACCATTTAACATTATAAAGTATACAAGCCCTGGCTGGTGTGACTCGATGGATTGAGCATCGGCCTGCGAACCAAAAGGTTGCTGGTTTGCTCCCCAGTCAGGGCATGTGCCTGGGTTGTGGGCCAGGCCCCCAGTGGGGGGCGTGTGAGAGGCAAGTGGTTGAGGAGTCTCTCACACATCGATGTTTCTCTCCCTCTCTTTCTACCTCCTTTTCCTTCTGTCTAAAAATACATAAATAAAATCTTTAAAAAATAATATTATGAAGTAAACAATTCAGTGGATTTAGTACACTATACTGCATAACAATTATCACTTATGTAGTTCCTGAACACTTTCTTCACCCCAAAAGGAAACTCCATACATATTAAGCAGTCACTCCCCATTTCTCCCTCACTTAGCCCCAGGCAACTACTAATCTGTCTCTAAAATATCCCTATTCTAGATACATCACATAAAAGGAGTCATATAATATACAGTCTTTCATGTCTGGCTTCTGTCACTTAGTATAAAGATTTCGAGTTTCAACCACATTGTAGCATGTCAGTACTGCATTTTTATGGCTCAATAATATTCTACTATACAGATATACCATGTGTGTTTATCCATTCGTCTGTTGATGGATA
>VMDR010038006.1:0-10085 GCA_007922815.1 Macrotus californicus | reverse complement strand
AGGGGGGGAGGGAAATGGGACAACTGTAATAGCATAATCAATAAAATATATTTAAAAATTTTGAAAAGACGAAGAATAAAAAGTTCAAATATGTGAAAAATAAAATGGAAATAAATAAATATCTAACAACAATTGAATCTAAGAAATAACATAAATGAACAAGCAGAACAGAAACACTCATAGATACAGAGAACATTTTGATGGTTGCCAGGTGGAAGGGGAGTTGGGGAGTCAGGTGAAAAAGGTGAAGGGATTAAGTACAAACTGGTAGTTACAGAATAGTCATGGGGATGTAAAATACAGCATAGGATATAGTGAATCATATTTTAATAGCTATGTATGGTGTCAGGTGTGTACTAGATTTACTAGGTTGATCAATTAATTAGTAAGTTATATAATGTCTAATCACTGGAGTGTACACGTGAAACTAATTAACATTGTATGCCAACTGTAATTGAAAAATAAAAAATGTTTTTAAAATTTAGAAAAAAGAAAACTGAGGTAGCAGAAATGTCCATTGAACCTAGAATTACAATTGAAAATCAACTGCTAAGTTTGTTAAACTGTAAATTGAAATCAGGTAGTGTTTCCTCATCAACTCACATCCCACAATGACTTTGTATTTGAAGCATATATATGTATATATATATTTGTATAGGTGTGCACATGCTTTTAGTGAACTGGTTTAACTGAAAAAATCTGTTACTATTTTATATAACTAAAAATAAAATAATGAATTAATAATGAATTGTTAAGCACTGAATCTCATTGTGACCATTGCTTTTTTGCTAATTCAAGTTAGTAGATGAGCTAGTAATATTTTGTTTTAATCTGCACTAGCTTTAATTTTGGGGGAGCCATAGAGGTGCATGCTCTCTGGTTCAGCAAAGTGGTGATGAGTTCTGCATGTATATTTCTTGCATGGCCGCCCATGAGCTGTTCTGTCCGCTCCAGCTGCTGTGGGAAGCTGGCCCAGTGAGGCTGAAAAACTGCAGTAGCACCTCTGTTTATTCAGTCATAAGCAAATTCCTTCTGTGGTTAAATTTGTCTTGATGGCATTTACCAATGCAATAACATGTCTTTTAGGAATCTTCCTTAATTATAAGAAGATTACATGCAAAAGAAAATATGCACATCTACCTCTAAGGCAGGGACAAACTAGTAAATGTTTATAAGCAAAAAACCCAGTAACATTTTCAAAATCAGCATGCCTTCCTGCTTTCCCTCTGAGGACTGAGAGTGATCGAAGAATACGAGTTTTGTGTTTAAAATTCGGAAGTGAAGAGCAGATCAGTGAATCAGGTTCTCACTTATTGTACATGAAACTTGTACATTATACATAACTCTAGATTATTTACCCCCATTGTCATCAGAAAGCCTTTGTGAAATATCCACCTCAGCATGGCACCTGTTGCGCCTTCTTGTGTTATAAGGGTCCTGTTTATTCTGGCCCATACAGGCCACAAAAACGGTTCTGAGAATGTGTATTTCCTGGCTTGCTGAACTATAGCCCTTCCATGACATTGTCTTCTTTATCCTCAGGCCTTGTACCCCCTGGTGACCTGTCTGCTCTGTGTCAGTCAGAAGCAGCTGTTCCTGAACAGGTGGCACATTTTCCTCAACAATTGCTTATCCAACCTTAAGGTTAGTATTATTGGCTCTAAAAGTCTTCTACAAAAATACATATAGTTCTTAGTCTAGTGTATGAGCTTCTGAGAGTGATTTCTGATATTTGCAGGGGAATTATCCTATACTCTTGGAATGATAAAAAACATTAAGGGCTCTCCCTTTGTCAAATGTAAGCGATTTGAGAAGGTGACAGGGATGAGAGAAATTACTCCAGATATCGTTTCTAATAAGGATCACTTTAGAAGTAGAATTAAATGCCCTCCTCTTGTATGCACCTATTGTCACATTTTATCCAAACGATTTTTAAAAGGGAGGTCGCACTTCATTGGCAGAAGCACGTGAGTTGATTTCAGAAGCTCACCTACACCTCCTCTATTCTTCTACTGCCTCCAGCCTAGGAAATATTTGGGGGAGGAAAGTTCCATTCTGTGAGGTGATCGAGTCAATAACAAAGAGCACTTATTTCCTGTCACTGATGTTTGTGATTATTTGAAGGTTTTCTGTTTGAGCCACATGCCAGTCAGTCAGGCCCACGCCTTCCCTGAGCGGCTCTCTTTAGAGAGCAAGCACAGGGGCTGGGTGACATGAGAAATAAAGGCATGGTCCCTGAACTGGGGAACCTGCCGTGAAAACACCTGTAATGATCAGCCTTCAAACTGGCTTTAGAGATTGCAAGTGGGAAACCTAGTCTAAGTTTTAGTAACCTGTTGGTAAAAGACAAGTAAGTGAAAACTGTCCCTAATATAAGTGCACACAGGCAAGTATTTTTCACAACTGTTCCCAGTTGTGTCCAAAGATACTGAATTTCTTTTATAAACTTGATGTTTGCTCCTTTAGAATTTTTGAGGAATATACTTAGCTATAAAATCCTGTATGTGCTTATACATGTTGCCCTTTTTGCTCTAAGATACTTTAATTTGGTGAAGTGATTAAGATTAATTATACTATTTTGGCATTTACTCTAACTACACAATGACCTGCATCAGAGCTGTTTTAAGCACCAACTATGTACTGGCTCTATAAGCTGATTGTGAAATCCAAGATTAGAATCACTTCTTTTCTTCAGTTGGCAGGGAACTATAATAGCAGGAGATACAGAGTTAAGCTTTTAAATATTCTGAAAAACAAAACTTGTCAGGTTCATCGCCTCTGATATAATGACCAGTTCCAAATTTTATTTAAGGACTTAACCATCTGTCATTACACCTCTTACGTGAAGCAATGCCTTTTTTTGTAAATTGGTAAACTTTTAAGTTATTCAGTAATTGGCTCCAGTTAGGCTTTTCTTTAATTTTACATTTCAGACAGATAGAAAGTAATCATTATTTTCAAAACAAAATAGAGAAATTAATTACAAATGTTCACAGTGCTTTTTTCTGTGTATGTATATGTTATGCCAAATGGGTTTGTGATTCATTTTAGTGAGATTTAAAATTACATTTTGCATGACAATTTATTGTTGTGGCGAAAAAGACCAAAATATTTTTGTCTGAAGTTGCTTTTGAAATATAGCAGCATAATCCTACTTTGGAACTGAATTGCTTCAAGGTGAGAATATTATTGGAGCTCTGGTCAAAGCACACGTGAAAGACTTAATAACAAGGTTCTAAACAGCCCTAGAGAGAAGAGCTTCCCCATGCAAACTCTCCAACCATTGGGATTTCTAAAAGAGAAGGGCAGTGAGATCCCAGAGTCAACAGTGTAGAGAGTGAACCACATTCCAGAATTCAGTTGAATTCATGAAGTACTTATGAAATTCTCATTATGTGTGGTGCTAGGGAAGGTACTGGAAGTGAGAAAAATAGGGGAAGTCAACTCTATGAGGGGGTAACCCACAAAAATACAGAATTATCTTCTGGAGGGCAGGCTCGTTGTAGTACAGGCGTCCCCTGCTAGGTGAGTGTTCTAGGAACCCATCTGTATCAGTGTACGTGGTGGTGGTGTTGTGAGAGGCTGCATTTGGCTTCAGTGAATATTTTTTGAAGACTCTTTCAGTGTGTTTGCCCATTTCATGATGGGTGATTTACAAGCGCACTGGCCCACACTGCACTGCGTGTTCAATGGTTTTTTGACCAAAACCGGCATGACCCTTGTGCCCCACCCTCCTTATTCACTTGATCTCACCCCAAGTGACTTGTTTTGTGGTTTCCCCAAATGAAAAAAGCCCTCAAAAGGAAACGTTTTACTGATGTGGAAGAGGTAAAACAAAAAACAGCAGAAGCACTAAAAGGCATCAAAATTGATGAGTTCAAAACTGTTTTGAGCAGTGGGAAAAATGTCTCCATAGGCGTATTGCATCAAATGGAGAATACTTTGAAGGTGACTGAAGTGTAAACATGTAATAAATGCACAGTCTTTTATAAATTCCATTTTCTAGGTCCCCCTTTGTATAAGAATTTTATCTAGAATAGAGTCTCTGTCCTTGAGGAGCTTAGCGTTTCATAGGGGGCCGTGTAATGAAGTGTCAAAATGCGACACAGAGAGTGAGGGATGTGGAAGTTGGGAGCAGGAGATGCCTGGCCCATCTGTGGAGGTCTGGTACCCCATGAAGCATGAAGGTCGTAGTTATTAGGCAGAGTAATGGCAACAGTATTTCACTTTATGGGTAATAAACTGTTGGAATTCACACCCCCAGGCTAAAAGACATAAAAATATTCTCAATGAGTACAATTGGAATATAGTTGTATTCCATATATTTAGAACTAAACCCAGTAGGGATTTAATGGGACCATTTGCAAATGTCATAAATAGACAGAAAACCTTCCAAGCCTCCTTGTGAGCCCTCAGTAGGGAAGACAGACGTGAGGAAAAACTAACGTGGCTTCACAAGTATGCTTTGTCTTGAAGAGCTCCCGTGTTTCATGGGATATAGAGCCAACCATACCGTCTCTTAAAGGACCAGCAAACCAGCTCTCTCCCCATCGTTCTCCCCCTCTCTCTCCCTCCCCTGCCCCACACACGCTGAGGCATGATGAACCTAGTGTTTGTACACCGTGAGCTTAGCAGCCACTTCTGATGTGTCCTGACAGCCGAGTCGTCAAGGTGACAGAGCACAGCAGCGGTGATGAGAGCACCAGTGAGCTGCTGCTCTCAGATTCAGGGCTCGTTTAATGTCAGTCAGAAGCAGGCTCCTTTGGTGATACAAACTTATGATGTAACTGACTCGGTCAACCATACCTATATGAGTAATATGCCCTTATAAGGTGAGGCGGAACATATGGCCCCTCTCACCACCACATCACCATCTTTCAGAGACTCTTGGTCAGTCGTGACGGATACTCTTTTCTTTTCTATATTTTACGTCAGAGTCTGCATGTATTGAGATATAAAAAAATGAGAAATTTCCTTCACATCTGCCATACAGGCCTAATTCTGAAAAAAGGAAATGTGATTTGAAAACTTGATTTAATAGTGCCTTTATTTTTTGTTATTAATCCTCATTTACTAATAGCTCTTTTAAAATGTGTTAGTGAGTACTCATAATAACTGTTAGTTTCTTATTCTTTAAAATAAATATAATGAGAATATTTAAATTTCTTTTCTCTTACAATAATAAATATGTCAGTGAGATCCAGATAAAAGCAAAACAAAACCAAAACAAGAAAACTCAAAAGTTAAGAAAGGTGTTTACTCTGTGATTAAAAATAGAAATAGCTCTCATTAATTAGTGGTCAGTTACGAGGTAAGCCAGTGGTAGGGCTTACATACATTGCCATGGGTCATCAGGATGACGTTATGCTCTACACTGAGCTATCAATGAAAGTGTAGGGCTTTCTGGATATTACTTGTGTTTTTCTAAAAATTTTGCGGAGATAATGATACTTCATTGACAGGGAGACATTAGTCAGCCTAGTTTCATAGCCCTAGAAATCAAAGTACAAAATTAAAAATTGTTCTCCTTCCTTTCATCTCAGCCCCTGCCTGCACTAGAACTTGAACGTATTCATTCATGTCGTCAGTCAGTTCATTGACAGTTTCTTACAAGAAGTGTACCAGGTCCTGGGAATAAGAGATGAGTGAGGCAGTAACTCTCTGGTATCTTAGACCTTGTAATTTAGTGGGGAAAACAGTAAACACGTAAACAAATGCGTGAGAAAAAAACTTCAGATAGTGGTGACTGCTGTAAAGAAAATCAAATAGGAAGGTCTTTCAATTCCTATTTAGGATCTCAAAAGTGTAGGTGCCATAAATATATTTGATGAAGCTTGTCTTTGACACTTAACATATATTTGTATGTAATTATCACAATGAAGTTTAAGGAGTGCTTTTTAAAAAGCTTTTTGCATAATAGTAGGAGTATTAATGTCTTTGTTTTATAAGTGGAGATATTGAGTAATATGTTAAGAATTTTGGAGTCTACTGGAATACATTATAATGTATGGCACCATTTATTTTAAAGCAACTACTATTCTCTTTAGAAATACCAGTTTTAAATGGCACAGTATTGGCTATTTTAAATATTGATTTTCAAGAAGTAGTTCTTTTCTTTTGATATTTCTCTTATTTCTATAAACTTGAGGAAATCTCTTAATAATCTGTGTTTCGTTTGGATCTGTCAAAGGCACATTTCAAAGTGGAATTTACAAATGCTAATAGTGCCTATAAACTGAGTCTAAAATTAGTGATCAGATGGCAAGCATATTACTTTCCATGCATGCCTTATTTTTTCAGACATTGAATAGAAAAGTCATCACCATCAGTTGTCAGGACAGTAATTCTAGAGGTTATTCTAAATTATTGCACACATGTTATTTGGACAACACAGTCACAGAAAAGAGCGAATCATGATCAGAGTAAATTGATACAAGCATCAAAAGGAAATGCCAAAAAGGAGAAAGGTGTAGACTATGATATGCAAGGGAACATAACAATTGCTTTAGTTGAAGTGAAAGAGAAAATTCAAAGGTATTTGAGTATGAAAAGGTCAGAAGGTGACTAAAATTGTTTGTCAATCCGTGTCAACACATATTTACCTGAGCGTGCATGAGGGTCTCCAGCGAAGCCATATTGATAAGCAGCCCTTGTGACTCAGTGTAAATAGTCAGCCGATGGGCCTTAAGAAACATTGATCTAATGAGCCCATCAACAGCCAAGATATCGATTAATACAATTCTCCCTGTTTGTTACTGTTAACAGTGAATTGTTTACACTAAATCACAAACAAAATTTAAAGAGGGTGGGCATGGGGTTGGGCAGGCTGACATGGCATGTGATGTTTGTCAGGTAACAGTTCTAAGATGAGATGCAGGGATCCAGGTTATATCCACGCCGAAGCCTACTAGTTTCTTGAACAGTTTTATCAGTGAAAAACCTCAGAGCCATAATTAATATATTGTTGGTTAATTAATTAATGGAGAAGCAGATTCCTTCCAATGGAAGAAAAGAAATCAGTGGTTTGAGACATGCTAAAAATGCCTACGCCCTGAAAATATGTATCGAGCTCTTGAATCAGAAAGGCAATGTAGAAGAGTCCTGTTTTCCAGTAGAGAACAATCTTGTTGGTGCCAGCAGCATACAGGGGTGGGCAAAAGTAGGTTTACAAGTTGTAATTCAAATAAATGATATAGTAATTAATAAATAATAATACAAGAATGAACTTTTGTGTACTCACAATTGTACATCCACTTTTACATACCCTGGTATTTGATCAGCCTCCAAATAAGTGGAAAAAATAATGCTTTGAAGACACTGGAGGCAGATTGCACACGTTCATATTCTGTTTCTGCCACTTATTACCTCCTGTGTGCTTCAATTTCCTCAAATGAACATGAGAACAATCCCATTATCTGCCTCATAGGTTGTTATGAGAATTAAAATGACTTAATATATGCACAGCAATATAACAATGCCTGACATTATAAGCACCAAGTAACATACACCTTCCAGTTTCTGAGAAAACAGCACTTACGGAGCAGCAGTCAGTTTCTACCCCAGCTGTTATTTGTCATTGCTATGACTCTAAGCAAGTCATTCGGCCTCTCTCAGTGATGAAGTCCCTCAGTGGGTGTCATGCTGTGTGAAGCACTTTTCAGCGCCAAATGTTTCATGGTATCCTTATGTCACACAGATTAGCTTCAGCTACATACACACCAAGAGTTGCCTCCTGCATAGGCTCTGTAGACAGTAACCTTGCTTATGCATCAAATCTTGCTTCAGCTACTACTCACAGTTTGTGTTTTTAATTTGATATTTATTAATAACCTGGTACATGGCGGTCACTGAGGGCCTGAAGATAAGCATCCTAGAATTCCTGCAGCTCACAGTCTGGTAGGAAACCTACAAGCAAAGGGATAGACCAGGAATCTAGAAGCCAGAGAGCAGGGGCACTTGGCAGTCTTTCTAGGGTGGAAAAAGGAGTAGAGGGGCAGGGGAACATAATTGAGGGGGGTGATACTCCCAGTGTGCACCTAGCCCAAGGTAAAGGCATGGCTGGTCATAGCAGAGCCAGGTCACCAAAGGCCTGATGGAATTTGGACATTGTTCAGGAGGTGATAAGAAGCCACTTAAAGACTTCAAAATATGCAAGGAAGTCAATAGTCATGTTTGCAGGATAAGGATGCCATTTGACAGTGCCAAGAATGGAAGACAGGCAAGTAGAGCACTTTAGGGGCCGTCGCAGCCATCAATGGCGTCAGCTTGAAATGCTCAAAAATCAGCAGTACAGGATCCACAGTTAACAGAACAAAAACTTAAGTCTACCACTTTGCTTCAGTCCCAATGGAAGGAGAAACAGATCATCTCTACCCATTCTTAAGAGTGAAAGAACATCAGCCACAAGACAATGCACCAAAAAGATAACCGTGGGTGGTGCAGCAGGGAAGGAAGACGTGAAAAAGGTTAAACAGAAGACAGCAATATAATTCATTTAAAAAAGAGATGTCAGTTAAGCTCTTCCGTGGAACTTAGATGATATTTGCCCTGCCCCATCATGATTCACAGTATGAAAGAGGGCACAGGAGAGAATTTCTAATGGTACATGATGCAAATATAAAACTCTTGTATATAAATAAAGGGAAATTCACAACAAAGGAGACATTTCCACCAGAATGAAAGTTTCTGGAAGTCAGAGACTATGTCTCCGCATCTGCTGCTGGGCCCTGGTGTCTTGTGCATGAAATAGTAGCCGCTGTGGGCAGGAACAATGCTCATACACTGTGTGCATCACCTCCTCTAGTTCTCATAACATTCCTGTGAGGCAGGTAGGCTTTCTGCCTGCATTGCACGGGGGAAATGAGGTCCAGATTATTAGGAGCTTCCCTGGGGTGGGCCACACTGCTAATAAATTGCAGAGCAGGGAAGATTCAAAGACAGTCACTGTGTGTCTTGAGTCTGCTTTTAACCACCAGTCAGGCAGAGGCACATCATACATGCTGGCTGATTTGCCCTGATTGGAGGAAGGGTAATTATAATTCCCAAAATTTTTAAATGATGGCGTGTCTTAAATGCAACTTTACTATAGTTTAGTTGTTTACTTAAAGTTTTTTTATGTCACCAAAATATTTAACATATTACAAGGTATACCATGCCTGTTTAATAACAGGCAAAAAAAAAAATCATCCCTTATATATAAAGTATGTGTCTAAAACATTAAGACTTTTTTCCGCTGGAGCCAGAGAGGTAGTTGTAAAGTGTATTTGGAAGAGTAAACATGCAGAAAATATCTGGGAAAAGCCTAAAAAGGAAAGAAAAGAAAAAAAAGCAGTGGATGATGGCAGGTAGGCCATACCAGATAGTAGAACATATTAAAAAGCCTCAAAATTAAAATGGTTTGGTATTTCCATGTGAATAGACAGGCTAGTAGAACAAAAAAGAATCCAGAAACAGACCAAAATGCATATAGAAACTTAGAATTTTAGTATAGTGATCACACTAAAAGGTTATTTTAAGACTACATAGACATAGTATATCTTTCTAAATCTAAAAAAAAATGCTCATTATAATCTTTTTTAATCTTTAAGTGACTCATCTTTATTCAGTAAATAGTTTAAAGATAAATTCCATCCTAATTTTTAAACAATTATGAATTCTACAAAAATCAGTACCCAAATTATCTAGCCTAGGAATAAACAGCCAAAAAAGTAATGACAAAATAAATAGAGGAACAAGGAACAGAAGTAACATAAAAGCAAAAGACCTATAAGAACATTGAGTGATATTTAAAGAGTGTTTAGCAAACATTTATCAATCCCTTGCAAAGTGGCAGGAATTCTAATATATGTCAAGGGTAAATAATGCCCCTTTTTTCCAGATGTCTAAACAAGACCACACATAGATTTGAAGGGCTCTGCTATAGGTTTCTTTGAGTGTCCAGGGCATTCAAGAGGGAACAGTTTTAATGGGTTTGGTTTCAGGGCACTGGAGTGAAACAGAAAAGCCCGCACATGGGAGGGAGCATTCACATAGACTATAAAGGACTAGGGTTCACCTGACAGAAAGGAACAATGCAGGGTACTGAT
>VMDR010038005.1:0-10085 GCA_007922815.1 Macrotus californicus | reverse complement strand
AATTTTATGATAGTATATTTAGGTGTAGGTTTTTTCTTATCTATCCTATGTTGTACTCTAATGAATTCCTTCTACTTTTCTCTCACTCTGGAACATTCTCAGTTATTTCTTTTTTTAACTTTTATTAAACTTATTATGGTTACATTGGTTAATGAAATTATTTAAGTTTCAAGTGTACAGTTCTGTAACACATCATCTGTATATTGTATTGTGTGCTCACCCCCACAAACCAGGTTTCCTTCCTCACCATTTATCCCCCTTTACCCTCTCTAACTTTTCCCCACCCCCTTTCCCTCTGGAATCACCATACTGTTGTCTGTGTCTATGAGGTGTTTTTTTATTGATTTGTTTTTGCTTAATCTCTTCATCTTTTTTATTCAGTCCCAACCCCCTCCTCTCTGACAGCTGTCAGTATGTTCTCTGTATCTATGTCTGTTTCTATTTTGTTAGTGTATTTTGTTCATCAGACTCCACATAAAAGTGAAATTATATAGTATTTTTCTTTCTCTGACTGAGTTATTTCTCTTAACATAATAATCTCCAGGCTCGTCCACTTCTGAAGAAACTCAAAACACTAATTTGAAAAATTATATGCACTCCTGAGTTCAGTTATTATTTTTTTAAATATGTATTGCTTTGTTTATTCTCCTCCAGTGGAGCCTCCTATTTATTATACAGGCATCACCACAGTTCCTTCTACTATTCATATGTTTTGACTTTTTGTTTATATTTTCTGCCCTATTACCTTTTCCTAATTAGTTCCTCAAAGTAATCATATAGAGTTTTAATTAATCCTTTGTCATTTGTGAGATCTCATTTTATTCAATTATTTTAACCTCGTACTGTGAAACATAGCAATGCAGAGGAAAAATGCATACAACACAAATATCTAGCTCAGTAAGTTATTACAGAGGGAGGACCCACACAACCGCCACCACGGTGGACTTGATGGGCATGTGACCTGTGTGGTAAAACAAGGGCCTGCTATTCAAAGGGCTCCATGCTTGGTTTAATGGGCTCTTGTCACTATCTTGAGATTCTTAATAATTCCAAAAAGAAAGGACTCCACATTTTCACTTGGTACTGGCTCCACAAACTATGTAGCCCATTCTGATCCATGCTGCGAAACAAAAAATTTTCCACACTTCAGAAGACCCCAAACTGTCCCTTCCAAATTACAATCCCTACCCTCCCCACAAAGAAAACATCTATCCTGACTTTTACAGTAATCACTTCATTGCTTTTTATATAATTTTATTCCTGTACAAGATCCTAAATACTGTAGCTTAGTTTTCTTGCCTTAGTGAATGTCTCATTGTGGCACATCGATAAGATATACTATATCAAAGCCACTAAAATTTTTATTATAAAAATTACAGGGAATATAAATAGGGAATTCCCTGTCCTGGCAAGATGGCTAATTATCATAGGCTCTTACTTCCTGCCCCAACCCTAAAGATGACACACAGAAAGAAAAAAACAAATGAATGGAACTAAGAAATCGATGTAAGAATAATGGGGAAAGGCTACAAAGTCCCAGGTAGCATAGCACAACAGTGTACCTAATAGGCAGGGTTCCTGCACAGAAAATATTGAACAAATGGTCACATGTCTGTGTGTGATGAATGTCCAAGGAAAAAGTACCTGGTGCTATAAAAGCATGTAATGGGGATTTGACTAAGCCTGAAGTATTGAGAAGGCTTTCCAGGAGTAAGCTTTGATCTGTGGTCTGAAGGAGTTCATTGAGGTGAGGCCTTATGGGAAGGAGCAATCTCAGATAAAGGATTCTAAGAAGATAGTATGTAGCAAATGAGGAGGAGGTTTTCAGACAACCCTGGAGAGAGAAGCAGAGCCCAGGTCAAACAGGCAATGTCTCAAGAGCAAAGATTTTAAACAGGTCAGTGATGTGATTCAGTTAGGTTTTAAATGGTCCCTCACGCTGCAGACAGTAGATTGGAAGGGAAAGTGGAAGTGGAGAGACCAGCTGGATGGCTGCTGCAGCCCTGTAGGTAAGATATGCTGATGGCTTGTTCAGGGCTGTGGCAGTGAGGATGGACAGAAACAAACTGAACTGAAGACACTAAGAGGTAAAATGGTCAGTTGTGGTGGAGGGCACTGAAGCGGCGGGGGGATCCAGATTAATAGCCCCAGTTCCTGGCATGCTCATCTCAGTGAATTGTGGTGGCACCCGCTGAGTCAGGAAACCCCAAAACAGGAACACGTGGCAGGAGGGTGGGGGGTGGGGAGGTGGAGGGGTGTTGGGGGGACAGGAAGCCCAAATAGTGAGCTTGGTGCAGTTTTCGACATGGTAATTTAAGTGTCCTTTGAGACATCCAACAGAGATGCTGACCAGGCAGTGGGACATTAGCCTTTCATGTGCCTCAGATCGCACTCACGAGTTTATCATAGATGAAAAAAAAAGAAAGAAAAGGCACAAAATCAGTATTCTGGCACCACTCTTACCCCTTTCTCCATTTTCCAGGGAGGCACTACTTTTCTAGGACAGCCTCATCCTCTGGACATAACTCTGTCTGAAGGGCACTCCAGCCTATCATCTCGGACAAAGACTGTCGACCCCTGGACATTAAGTAACAATAGTAATAATAGTAACAATAACAACAAAACTTCTATTATAAAATAACTTGAGGAAGCTCTTTAAAAAGCAATATATTGGGTGCCCACAATTGTACTGAACTTTGGGTAAATCATTGAGAATGATGACCAGACTGTACAAACAGATCTTCCTCACTAAAGGACAGCAATTATATGGAAGAATATGACTTTCAACACCAATTGTTTTTCAAAGACAGTATGTACACCACTTTTCCTTACAAGGCTGCAGATGCATTCTGCATGAATTTAATACTTAAGGACTCATCATTAATAATTCAAGAGTTCCCATCATACCACATTCTAATAAGGCATGGTAACTTCCATAGCAGCATCAGTAATCAGTGTTTAAATGAGGGACACTCACTTTACCATCAGAAGTGGCTGGGGGCCAAGGTCAAGTCACCCTTCAGGCTTTTCTTTTGTTCTAATGGCATGTCCCTGATAGAAACATGCGTTTCTTACCTGCTACTTCTGCTTCTCCTTGCATGATACATCAAATTCTCTTAGCACCAATTATTAATTTATTAATTATCACCAAGTAAAAATCTGTTAAGAATGCCCAGAGGACGTACACTGCGGGTTCACAGCTGTGGGTCCAACAGTGCCCATGAACTCGCTGCCAACGAATCGGGAGGCTTCCATATGCTCGGAGGCCATTATCTGAGCCAAAAATAAAATTTCTAATTATTTCCATCTATAAACGATCCGGAAAAATGCTATGCTACACTAATTTTAAGGATACAGAGGAATGTAACAGATGTCATGGGTAGGCCACTGCCTAGCAGGGAAGAACTCTTCAGTGAAGGAAGCATTGTTTTTGGCATTTCCATATCTCATTCCTCATGAGCTCTTGTGGCTGAATAAGAAACAACAGTGTATTGTTGGGCTGCCCTCTAGGTCCCAGACTCTGAACTGTGCTACCTTGCTGAATCCTCACAACAACCGTGAGTTACGTATCATCTGCATTTTACAAAGGCAAAACCTGAACACATGAAGAAATTTGCCCCAAGTGACACATGAGTAAAGAGCAGAGCCGTAAATTAATGCTTTGTATTTGGACTACCAGAACTCCATAGGAAATGATGGTAAGGAACAGCTGGTAACCTGTGCAGATTAGAAATCCCAGAAGTAGAAAAAGAAATCCCTCAATAGCAAAGATTTTCAGTGTAACGTTTTCTTCCAGTCAACTCTTGACCATCTTGGGATACAGAAAACAGAAATTACTCCAACTACAGAAATCTTGGGAAAAGCTCCAAATTTGCTTCACCAATTCCTTTTCTTATTTAGTATTAAAAAGTGTTGAGGTTGCAGACAACAAATGCCGCAAATATCTAGCATTTACTACAGAGAAACAATAATCAAATAGAAGGGAAGTAAACCATGCATGTGAAAATGACTTCAGTATCTTCCACTCTTTCCCTTTCTTTACGTTCAAACCAGGGATGTCTCCTCAGGACGTAAGGCAGTGAACAGCTTCTTTCTGGATCATTTTACTGTCAAGATCACTGGCTTTAGATATCTGTGCCACAACCTCTATTTTCCTTTCATAGCGGTTTTGGGGGATTTTTGTTGGCTTTTCCATAGAAACCTAGGCTTAATATAAGTGCCTTTCTTTCAAAACTAGTAAATATCCTCTGTTGCACAAACATATTGGTTCTGTGAGGGTCCTGTCATCGGGTCCTGGCCATTCTGAGAGCTACACCAGCCCCAGAGCAGGTCCTAAAAAATGAAGATGGAAAAGGCGCAGGTACCCTTCAGTATGATCTCCCAGGCCATTTTCTGGAATAGAAATGTGTACCAGTCAAGGTCCTGCTCGGTTCTCCACGATCCACCCACAGGAATATTCCTTATTGTATCAAGTTAAGGGTGACTAGTGGAGCTCTTTGTAATCCACTAATTGACATTTTGAAATCTGTCTCTTTCCCATTATCGGAGAATACAGGAGTCAGCTCTGAGCATCTGTCCTCAACTGGGTTCAAATGATGTTGTACCTAGAAGATATTTTTTAACCTGTGATGTGGAATTGAGCTGTTTGTTATTTTCATTGCAGATACTTTTTTTCCTCTTTATTCGGTTCTTTCTGTTCATTTCTGTAGGTTTCAGAGAGAGAAATAAGACAAACCAACTCTCATTCTACCATCTTTCCCCAACCGTCTCTAATCTGAATATTTAAATACCTGACTATCTATTGAATATTCATAGAAGTACTGATTAAATATTGTACATTTAAATCAGCAGAGCTACATACAATTGAATGTCAACAAGAAGACACCAAAAATGCAAACATCTAAAACTTCTTCTGATAGTCACAGTGAGACTTTGGTCAAAATGTGAATCTTTGACCCAGGCTTGAGACATCACGTCACTCACTGCCTCATTAGCCACCCGCTTTGTAGGAGTCTTGGCCTTCTCCACGCTGCGCTAGGACCCTATGAGAGCACAGAAATGACAGGGAGGTTAACTATTTAACCTGCACATACTGTGATAAGCGTCAACTAACGGGTACAGTGAATAGACAGGTAAATTAGTGTGAACGAAAATCAGAAACGAATAAGTAGTTTGCACAACATCTAGTAAGAAATCACTTAAGAGCAGCAGCAGTACCTTTTCAGAATATAAACTCCATGGTCAGACACTACTTATCAGCTATACCTGCACCAAAGCATGCCCCCAAACATCCTGGCCTGGCTTACCGGACTACCCCGTGACTCTTGTTACAACGGACCGCTCCTAGATATGTCCCACAAAAATGCCTTTCCCCACAAAAGTCCCTACCTGAACTTTTCCACTTCTGCCCGTCACTTTCAGCCATTCTTCAATTTCCATTTCAAATTCTTTATCCTCCATGAAGCCTTTGTCCTTGTTTTCTCCAGTCAAAATGAACCTTTCCCAACTCTGCATCTCTGTTCCACTACCTACTCCACACCCTCAGTCATTCAGCAACCACCGCACAGCACCTGCTATGCACATGCCGCCACCACGCCGAGGGTTATGGATACAGTGCTGAAAGGGTCACAGTTCCTGCTCTATGTGCTCATATTCAAATGGATGATATAAAGTAACACATAAAAATGATTTAATTTCCAGTGCAATTTGCTTCGATGAAGAAACTTTAAGCCAGGTAAAGAGTAAGATAAATACAGTGACCCTGGAAGGGGTCAGGGAAGCACTTTCTGAAGTGACATTTGAGCAGACAACCAAGTACAATGATGGTGTGACCATGGCAAGATGGGGTGGAAAGCCTCCCAGGGAAAGAGAACAGGTGTAAAGGCCCAGAGGCAGGAGTTAAATGCTTGGCTTATTTAAGGAACAGCAAGAAGGTGAGTGTTGCCTAGAAACCTGGGAGGCAGGGTTGAGGGGAGAGAAGGGGACAAAGTTTAGAAAGACAGTCCAGGTGAAGCAGAGTGTTACAGGCCGTACAAGGACTTTGGTAACGAGGACTGCACCTCCGCCTGCACTGAACACCTCATCATCCCTTCCTTCAGTACACTCCCATCCCCCAACCCATGCAGTTCTGTTGACTCTCTTATCACAACACTTTGCCTGTTCCCCAGCTACCAAGTACACCACCCAGGTCAGGTCCAGCACTGCCCCCGCTCATCCAGCCCACCGTGAGCAGTTAGTCATGTATCTCAAGCAGGTCAAAGGTTTTAACAATTGCCGTGCTACCTTGTGCCAGGGGCTACCCGCACTCTATTTACCACCTATAATGAGAGTCCTCATTTTCAACCAGATGGTACATAATTCAGGTCCAAAATCCTACCCCAGCATCTGTTTTCTTGGATCACTCCTGGCACCAAATGTCACAGGTCGGGTCCAACTCTGGAAGGATAGTGTCATGCAGGAGTGTCCTTGTGATAATAGCTGAAACCAGGAAGCAATGAAAGCAGAACCAGGCAGAGGGAGACAATGAGCCACAATCCAGTCTCAGTGGAGAGCTCAGCCCTCTTGACAGGAAGTCTTGAACCTGGGATGACTCTTCAGAGTTGTTCCAAGCCTTTATACCAGGGGACCCCAAACCCCAGGCCGCAGACCTGTAGTGGTCCTCGGCCTGTTAAGAACTGGATCACTAACAAAGCTCACCTGGGCTCTGCCTCCTGTCTCCCCACCTCGTCTACCAATCCCTTGTGCCAAAAAGGTTGGGGACCATGGCTTTATACCCTAAACATCAATCAGCACCAGAGACAGGCCACCCTGGGGAGGGGACATGACTTGGGCAAGGCAGTTCTCTTCAGCTCACACAATACCCACAAGGGTCTGCCTCTGTGCTTTATGCCAGCAGCCCACCCAGTGTTGGGGGAGTAAGTTCTTCCTTCCTAAAGGTATATCATGGTAACATATTATGGCATTTATCATAGAAACTATGACCAGCAGTAAATAATGGGTTTTATAATAATGTTTTAAAACACACATACAAATATACACACTAAAAATGTCAACATTCAACTATTTGTAAATGCCCCAAAACTTTCAACCTACTTGTTTTTGTAAACCTTGGACCAACTTAGAGGGTTGTGGTAAGAATCAAACACCATGAGAGACTGAGTGCTCCCGTCATGCCTGACTCTCGGTCAATGTTTTCAAACTAAATCTAATAAAACTTGACCAGGAATGTTTCAGGTTGAAAATTCACACACATTATAAATCTAGAATCATAAATAGATGTTTACAAGGAAACGTAATATAGAAATTCAGTGAAGTTTCCAGCTTCATGGGTCAGGGTTTTGATGAAAACAATAGAGATTTTTAGTGAAGAGTCTGTTCACAAAGGAGGAGACAGGGCTCAGGAGAACGAAGCGCCTCATGACTAGTCATAGCAGGAAGCTGCCAACACCCTAGGCCTGAGGGAGCAAGGGAAGGAACGAGAAGGAACTGGAAGCCAGAGGGGAGGGCTGTCTGACAGGAGCTATGGCCTTCGGCAGAGGTTAAAGGACACAGCCTACCTGCCCAGTGACCCAGCAGACAGAGACGGAGGGAAATAAATTCTCTCACCTTCCCATCTCTCGCTGGTGTTTTCCATTGGCCAAACCCACTGGAAGTCAGAGGACGTAAAAGTCAGCATCCTGGACACAAAGGAGAGTGAATCTGTGGAGACACAAACTACCCATCATAGCGACCTTCACAATTGCTTACTGAAATTAAGACAGAACAGTGAATTTTAGATATAGTTAGGTATGTTTACCAGTGCAAATAAAAAGGTTGCTCTTTAAAAGGGTACTTTATTGATTCAATATTGTCAGCTTTGGTGGAGAGGTGTGAATGGTGAGCACTTTGGTTTCTGTCTTGGCTAGGTGTGCCTGAGGATATTGCCAAAATCAGAAAGGACCAAGGAACAAAGAGAACATAGAATTGGAGGGAAAAAAGAAATGGCACATTTTTTGAAGACTTAGGTGCTTTAAGACTCTTTGGGGGGAGAAATTCGGAAGGACTGTCCTCTAAAGTGGTGGGCCCTAAGCACAGGCCACGGCCCCTCTTTGTGCCTTGCTTTGCTGGTGCACACACTGGCTGCCACAGAGAAACTGCCCAGACACTCTGCTGGTGCGGTCTCCCCATTTAATTTGGGTTTTCTCTCTCTTCAGGGGTGATGAATGCAAACACCGGTATTGATAGCATGTCCCTTGTGTGTGGTCAATACCTCTTATACACACACTTACAGGGTTACCGTGGGCTCTGGAAAGGACACAGTGCACATAACTGCAAGGCCAGACAAGGGGCAGGGAGAGTCAGTCACAGCCAGGGACTGCGCACGCTTTCTCCTTAACTAAAGACCTCCTGTGCCTGGCCTGAGATCCCTCAGGGGAGAAGGAACCAATTTTAGGTCATGATTCTAACTAAAATAAATAAACGTCTCAAGTCAAAGAATCTAAGGTCCACAACCAGCACTGTCCCCAGTCCCTCAGCAGCCAGAGCCCACCCTTAAATCACATTGTGGTTGGAAGAGGAGAGCCCAGCTCCGGGTGCTCCTTCCCCTTTGGACTTTTCCAAAGGCCTGGCTCTGATCAACCTCTCTCTAAACTGTTTGGGCATCAGATTGAAGCATGTGACTCGTAAAATCACTTCCAACCCTAAAATGATCTTGAGAACTTCCCTTTTAAACCACTGTGGTTTTTCATTCATATCCATAAAGCTTGCCCGGTGTTGGAAAGTGCATACAACAGTACCACCTAGTGGACCGAAGGTAGTAAACAGTGACAATACAGGCAAAATGAAATTTCACAAGGAGAAAGTAATTATGTATTTCTTAGCTTTTTGTTTACTGTGGGCATCTTGGAGAATCTAACAAAAACTATAGACCTTCCCACGCCCCAGAAATGAAAATGCACATATAGCAAAATTCTGCATACAATTTCAGGACATATATGGCCTTCTCCAGCTCTTCCCAATTATATATGGGCCAAAATTTAATAGCCTCTACTGTATACACATTATTTCAACCATTGGGAAAATAAAAAAAGATCCTATAACCCTAAGGAATCAATAGCTGTTATAACAGATACATGTCTTTTTTTTTTTTTTCTATCTAACTATAACCCAAGCCTCCTTCCTACTGGGGTGATGCTTCATTGTACTAGGGCCGGGGGGAGGCAGGGGTCCAGCCTCCATGGCAGAAAAGGCCAGATTCTTCTGCTTCCTACTCCTTAGCTGGGAGGCACTTACCTTGCTGGTTATTCGCTCCCATTAACTTTGAGTCTTGAGAGGGTGTGACAAAAACACAGAGGACGCTGTAAAATCACTGTAGAACAAGTGAGAATGCAGCAGTGACAGTGTCCAGTGGCAGCAAAGCCAGGGGTGAGGTTCTGGCCTGACCTTCCCTTGGCTCTAATCCTGTCTGCCACTTCCCTCTTTCCACGTCTGGTTCCTCAGTCCCATCAGTTCTGCTCACTGCCTGACATCCTTCTGATAAATCCCTCCACTGCTTAAGTCACAATGTGTTACTTACTATTAAGTAACAGCAAAGGGCTTTTTTCTTTTTATTGGATTTATTGGGGTAACACTGGTTAACAAAATCATACAAATTCCAGGTGCACTACAAAGTTTTTGATTGGTACGCACATCAAATTCTTAGGATCAACCAAAGTAACTCTCCTTCAATGCATGGTCCATCATTTACCTAACAGCACTTTTACCTAAAGCAAAAGACCAAAATCTAACTAAAATTCGCAGAAGTCCTGTCTTCTCTACAGAAGATCGAAGTGTTGGCAGTATGTGAGAGCGGCACGGTCCAGACTTACAGGTGCCCCTCTCTCATCTGAAGGGTCCTGTACTTCGCTGTTTATACCGTCCTTCAAGAAGTCATAATACCTTGTTTTGTTATTTCTCCTCCATTTCACACCAGAATTTAATACAATCTCAAATCCTTTTTGGAATAAGACAGAGCGTTTATAAATTTATATACTCAGATTAGGGTATCTGATAGATGGCCAAGATGAAATACTAAGAGTGGGTTAAACAGGTTCTTAGGGGAAAAATTG
>VMDR010038004.1:0-10085 GCA_007922815.1 Macrotus californicus | reverse complement strand
GCTCCCCTGATGGTAACCTTCCATGTGATCTCCATTTCTGTGATTCTGTTCCTATTCTAGTTGTTTGCTTAGTTTGTTGTGGTTATTTTTAGGTTCAGTTGTTGATAGTTATGAGTTTGTTGTCATTTTACTGTTCATAGTTTTGATCATCTTTTTCCTAGGTAAGTCCTTTTAACATTTCATATAAGGGCTTGGTGATGATGAACTCCTTGAACTTGACCTTATCTGGAAAGCACTTTATCTGCCCTTCCATTCTAAATGATAGCTTTGCTGGATAGAGTAATCTTAGATGTGGGTCCTTGGCTTTCATGACTTGGAATACTTCTTTCCAGCCCCTTCTTGCCTGTAAGGTTTCTTTTGAGAAATCAGCTGACAGTCTGATGGGCACTCCTTTGTAGGTTACTGTCTCCTTTTCTCTTGCTGCTTTTAAGATTCTCTCTTTATCTTTCATCTTGAGTAATGTAATGATGATGTGCCTTGGTGTGTTCCTCCTTGGGTCCAACTTCTTTGGGACTGAGCTTCCTGGACTCCTTGGAAGTCTATTTCCTTTGCCAGATTAGGGAAGCTCTCCTTCATTATTTGTTCAAATAAGTTTTCAATTTCTTGCTCTTCTTCTTCTCCTTCTGGCACCCCTATGATTCGGATATTGGAACGTTTAAAGACATCCTGGAGGTTCCTAAGCCTCTCCTTGTTTTTTTGAATTCTTGTTTCTTCATTGTGTTGTGCTTTAAAGTTTCTTTCTTTCTTCTGGTCCACACCATTGATTTCAGTCCTGTTTTTCTTTCCATCCCTGTTGGTTCCCTGTACATTTTTCTTCATTTCCCTTATTGTATCCTTCATTTGTTTATCTAATTTGTGACCAAATTCAACCAAGTCTGTGAGCATCCTGATTACCAGTGTTTTGAACTGTGCATCTGATAGGTTGGCTATCTCTTCGACGCTTAGTTGTATTTTTTTCTGGAGGTTTGATCTGTTCTTTCATTTGGGCCATTTTTGTTGTCTTATGTGCCTGTTACATAGTAAGAGGCGGAGCCTTAGGTGTTCACCAGGGTGGGGGAACCCAGGCTGCTGCCTGGTGATGCTGTTTGTGGGGGAGGGGACCAAGAGGGAACAATGATGCTTGCTCCGCTCTCTGCTGGTTTTCTCCAATGCACTCTCCTGTGAGTCCGGGAGTTTCTCCCGCTGCCGCCGCCTCAACCCCCACAGGAGCTTTCATTCAGAGGCTTTGAGGCTTTGTTTCCCCACGCTGGAACTCTGGGTTGCGGGGTCTGTCTCGCTCCACAGTTGTTCTTCCCGGTTTATTCGCACGAGGGAGTGGAACTCCCAGTTCTCAGCCGCCACCTCTCCGAGCCACGCCTTTCCCCAATCCGCCAGCCATCTCCCCGCTGCCCGACCCAGCTTGCCCCTCCTACCGGTCTGAATGAAAGTTTCTTCTTTAGTTCCTTGGTTGTCGAACTTCCGTACAGTTCAATTTTCTGGCAGTTCTGGTTGTTTTTTGTTTTAAAATTTGTTGTTGTCCTTCTTTTGGTTGTGCGAGGAGGCACAGTGTGTCTACCTACGCCTTCATCTTGGCCCCGGTTTACCAATATTTTGTTGAGGATTTTAGCGTCTATATTCATCAGTGATATTGGCCTGTAGTTTTTTTTCTGTCTTGTGCCTCTGTCTGGTTTTGGGATTAGGATGATGATGGACTCATAAAAAGAGTTTGGTAGTCTTCCCTCTTTTTGGATTTTGTGGAACAGTCTGTGAAGGATAGGGGTCAGCTCTTCCTTAAATGTTTTGTAAAATTCTTCTGTGATGCTGTCCATCCAGGGCTTTTGTGTGAGGGAAGTTTTTTGGTAACAATTCAATTTCACCAGCTGTTATCGGTGTGTTCAGGCTTTCTGCTTCTTCATTCAGTTTTAGAACATTATATGTTTCTAGAAATTTGTCCATTTCACCCAGGTTTTCAAATTTCTTAGCATACAGTTGTTCTTAGTAATTTCTTATAATCCTTTGTATTTCTGTGGTATCAGTTGTAATCTGTCCTCTTTCATTTCTTATTTTGTTATTTGGGTCCTCTTTTTTTCTTAATGAGTCTTGTGATGTTTAATTTACAACTTTTTAGGTGAATTGACAAGTAATCATCTCTAAAATTCAACTGTTACTTTAGTGTTTTTTATAAGACACATTTGTTTTAGGATTGACCTTTAAGGAAATCGTTTGCCTCCGACTCCAAAGATAGCTAATTCCCTAGGCTACTTCTTTATGCACTGACCAGAAAATTTAAGAGAATAAAGGAGCATTAATACCTCCTAGCATAATTTTGAAACCAGAAAAGTCAGTGTTCATGGTGTCACTACCAGAAGCAGTAAGTATATACCATGATTGAATCTTAAAGGGAGCTTATTCAAATGCTGGCTATCTGAGAAGATGGCTGGTTATGTATCGTAAAAATCTGTCTTAACATCTCATCTCAAATCTACCTTTTTATAGGGAGAAGGGAAGGGTAGGTAAGGAATTTGGGAAAAGGTTAATCATACTAGAGTTGCCGCCTTGGTGGTTTTCCTAGTATTTCTTTTATCTGCTGATCAACAATTCTTTTTTTTTTGTTTGTTTATAAATATAAACCAGTTTTATTTTTTAAGTGTATTTTATTGATTATGCTATTACAGTTCTCCCAGCTTTTTTCTCCCCTTTATTCCCCTCCACCCGTCAGCGTTCCCCCACCTTAGTTCATATCCATGGGTCGTACATATAAGTTCTTTGGCTTCTCCATTCCCTATACTATTCTTAATCTCCCCTTGTCTATTTTGCACCTACCTTTTATGCTTCTTACACCTTGTGCCTTTTCCCCTATTCTTCCCCCTCCACCTCCCCACTGATGACAGAAATGGGTGATCTTCATTTCTGTAATTCTGTTCCTGTTCTAGTTGTTTGCTTAGTTTATTCTTGTTTTTATTTTCTTTAGGTTCCATTGTTGATAGTTATTTGTTGTCATTTTACTGTTCATATATTTGATCATCTTCTTTTTCTTAGCTAAGTCCCTTTAACATTTCATATAATAGCCCTGGCTGGTGTGGCTCAGTGCACTGAGCGCTGGCCTGAGAACCAAAGCAGTGGTGGTTCGATTCCCAGTCAGGGCCAATGCCTGTGTTGCAGGCCAGGCCCCTAGCAGGGGGCGCGCAAGTGGCAACCACACATTGTGAATTCTTCCTCTCTTTCTCCCTCATTTCCCTTCTCTCTAAAAATAAATGAAATATTAAAAAAAAACATTTCATATAATAAGCTCTTGGTGATGATGAACTCCTTTAACTCCTATCTTATCTGGGAAGCACTTTATCTGCCCTTCCATTCTAAATGATAGCTTTGCTGGGTAGAGTAATCTTGGATGTAGGTCCTTGCCTTTCCTGACTTTGAATACTTTTTACCAGCCCCTTCTTGACTACAAGGTTTCTTTTGAGAAGTCAGCTGATAGTCCTATGGGCACTCCTTTGTAGGTAACTGTCTCCTTTTCTCTTGCTGCTTTTAAGATTCTCTCCTTCTCTTTCATCTGGGGTAATGTAATTATGATGTGCCTTGGTGTGTGCTTCCTTGGGTCCAACTTCTTCGGGACTCTCTTGAGCTTCCTGGACTTCCTGGAAGTCTATGTTCTTTGCCAGATTGGGGGAGTTTTCCTTCATAATTTTTTTAGATAAGTTTTTAGTTTCTTACTGTTCCTTTTCTCCTTCTGGCACCCCTATGATTTGCACCTTAGAACATTTAAAAGTTGTTTGAGAGGTTCCTAAGCCTCTCCTCATTTTTTTGAATTCTTGTGTCTTCATTCTGTCTGGTTGGATGTTTATTTCTTCCCTCTGGTCCAAACCGTTGATTTAAGTCCCGGTTTCCTTCCCTCCACTGTTGGTTCCCTGTATGTATATTTTCCCTTATTACACTTTGCATAGCCTTCATTTCTTCCTTCATTTTACAACTGAACGCAGTCATTTCTGTGAACCTCCAGATTACCAGTATTTTGAACTCTGCATCTGATAGGTTGTCTGTCTCCTCCTTCCTTAGTTCTTTTTCTGGAGTTTTGATCTCTTTCATTTGGGCCATATTTCTTTGTGATCAACAATTCTTTATCTGAATCATGGATGTTTCCTCCCTGAAACCAAAGGCTCAAATACCATTTGAATCCCTTGTAGACCCTTTGGGGCACAAAGGTTGAATTGCTTTGGACTTTCTAAAGTCAAGCATTCCAGTTCCTGGAATAGCAGGTTTCTACATGCATTAATCACTTAAGCATGTCAACTATAACTGAAGCTAAAATCTTTAACTTGTAAGTTCCCCTGTCAATTTTTAAGCTCTATTTATTGTTTGATAAAATGGATACATTACACATTTGTCCTTAGGGTTGTGGTATCTTCTGTACACTTTCATTTCATTCAGTAAAGCAGGGTGGAGCAAAAGTAGGTTTACAGTTGTTTATGTGGAAAATGTATTTTGCATACTTACAACTGTAAACCTACTTTTCCCCACCCTGTATCTATTAAATATCTGCTGTGTGCCAGGCACGATTCTAGATCCTAGCAATGGAACAGGGAACATTCATTTTGAATACTAGTAGGTTTACCAGTTTGCACTTATCTGTTCTTACTGGAATATCTAGGAGTTAATTAAGTTGAATCACAGAATGCCATTGAGTTTTAGAGAATACATAATTTGTCCCTCTTGTGTATAGATTTTAAAAATCTGTAATTCTGAGATATACAATAATTTCTTTAAGCCTACATAGTCAATTAGTAGTGTTGATGAGGAAAATTCATCCTGTACCCTTCAAGGTTCTTTTGCCTGGTTGTCTAATAAATTGACAGGAGACAAATTAGCAGGAGAAAAACAAAGTTGGATAACATCAACATAAGAAATATCTAAACCTGTAGAGAAGTTAGAGTTTGTTTGAGCCAAAACAGATGACAGTTACTGGTAAGCAAGATCTCTAATAATAAGAATAAGAATAATAAGAATAGTAAGAATTATTATTCTAAGAATAATAGCTTCTGAGAATAGCTTTTGCAATTTCTCTTATGCATCTGAAATGAAGGAGAGAACCTAAGGAAGATTACATGAAGGTAAAAGAAAGCCAGGCTGGGATTACATTACAGGAGCATTAAGATTATGTGCTCTCTTGAGGGTAGTTACCAGTGAGGGGTATTACTTCTGTCATTTCAAAGGTGTGTTAACCTTGATGTACAAGAACGATAGATAAAGCTTGCTCAAAACCTCTCTCTAAAATTATATGCCTGAGTGGTAATTACCCACCATGATTTACCTAGTTAGGAGTTTATGATACAAACACCCTCTGTAGTTACCTTCCATCGAACCCCTTTTTCATCCACAGTGTAAACTTCCTGTATACACAGGAGAAACCCAAGAACATTAACACACCAAAAAGGTGGAAGCCATTATCTTCATGTAAAAGCAAAAGATATTAGGGGTAAGCAGTCAATTTTGGGAGGTTACCAGGCAAAAAGCACAGTAAACAAGAATAAGATTGTTTTTGCAGATTTAACCCTTTCGGTACGGGTGCCAGATATATCCAGCACCCATCTGATGACCTGTGTGGACGAGCGCTGGATATATCCGGCATCCATCTGTATATAATTTTTATAAATTTTACTTATATAATTGATAGAATTTTATATAACTATCTCTTAATATTAAAGTTACAAACAACACTTGGAAAAAAGCAATGTATTATTAAGCATAGATCTTATATAAGGTTAGGAAAGTCTTCACACAAAGGAGGACTGACCATGTGCTATGTGCGCGTTTCGGCGCAGCACCTGGTACAGCTGGAGTGTCATGGCGGAAAGAGCGCTCCTACCGAAAGGGTTAAGCCCCTGCTTTCTCAGTTAATAGTGAAAGCAGGCCAAGTACTGTAAGGGAAATACCCCTACAAGTGGAGATTTCCCTTACAAATGCAAATTTCTTTTACAAAGAGTTTCTACTTAGTTTTCAGAGCCTCTCCCACATCTGTTATTTCTTAAAATTAACCAGCCTAAAATAATATCTCTAGTGACATCTTTTGGGGTGGCAAACTCTGTTCCCTTTCAGTAGCATGGCTTGGTTTTTCTTTTGGTTATTCATTCAGTAAACATTCTCAAATCTTTGTATGAAAAAGATCAACAAACTAACTAAATAAATAAAAAACATTTTTAAGATAAATAAGAAAAAAGAGGGGGGAAAGCAGAAAGAGAAAGAAATATCAACAAACAAACACCACAAAAAAAAATCCTTCATCAACTCCAGAAGACCTCTGTAGCAGTCATCCTATTTTTCTCTGATTCTTTACAGTCTTAACATTTTTGAATGAGTTTTCCTCCTTCTGTCTTTCTTTCAACTCACCGCACTCTGACCTCAGCCCTTGTAATTCCATTGAAAGTGCTGTCCCCAAGGTCATGCACAACCTCATTATTGTTACATCTTTGGGATACTTTTAATCCTTATCTTGTCATTTTCTAAATTACTTCACCCATTTTTGAAATGTTTTCTTTCCTTACCTGTGGGATGCCATATTCTTCAGGTTTTATTTCTACTTCTGAAACCATTTCTTAGATTTCTTTATAAGTATAATGAGTCCAAGCTTGTACCGCTCACCACACAACAGCAAGTAAGTTTAGTGACAGTGTCTTAGGGCAAGGAAAGTGACTTTATTTGGAAAGCTAACAAGCTGAGAAGATGGCAGACTGATATGCTAAAGAACCAGCTTAAGAAAGTACAGAATTCAACTTTCTTTTATGTCAAAGGAAGGAGGAATGGGAGAGGAAAGAGGCAATTGACAAACATCTGGGTACTAGTAGAGGTCTGAGAAAGATTATGAAATTTCATTGTTATTAGTCTGTTGATGCTAGTTGATGTGAGTCCAATCAGGAGGTTCCTGCAAATCTTTGATGAACAGTCATTTTTATACATACTTCCCTTTTCAGGAGAGGTACTTTCTGATAAGGGGATATTTTGTAAAACTCAAGTACAAGCAGAATTTCTCTGATGATTAGCATGTTTATATGCAAGACTAAGCAGAAGCTATTAACCAAGAGGCCATGGGAGCTAAGAAAGTTTGAATAAATGGAGTCAGAGAGGCTGAGCATTTCATTCTTTTATATAAGTTCTTATCCATCTTTTTTTTTTTAATTTTTAAAAATGTTTGTTAATTTTTAGAGAGAAGGGAAGGGAGAAAGAGAGAGAGAGAAACAGCAGTGTGTGATTGCCTCTCACATGCCCCCTCCTGGGGACCTGGCCTGCAACCCAGACATGTACTTAGGGAATGAAACCAGCGACCCTTTGGTTCACAGGCCAGCACTCAGTCCTCTGGAGCCACACCAGCCAGTGCCCATCCATCTTTTAAGTATTGTTTCTCAGGATGCTTGTCACCCTTCTCTGCTTATTCTCTTTAAACAATCATATCTACTTCCATCACCTATGTTGCCATCTAAATGCTGAGGACCCCCAGATCTCTATTCTTGCTCATGAACTTTGAAGTTATGTATCTAGCTGCCTGCTTGACATCTCCAATGGGAGATGTTACAAGGGTATCAGATCATCATCTCTAAAATTAAAATTCAACTATTACCTTAGCATTTGTTTCTTGTGTTAATTCATCTAGTGAGCAACTACTTAGAAATTGTGGTGTAATCATCAACATCCCCTGTTCTGATTAATTCTTAAATTCTGTCAGTTTTCTTGCTTAAATTTCTTTTCAATCTGTTGTCAACATAAGAAACATCCAAGACTGTAGAGAATTTTTATGAGTTTTATTTGAGCCAAACTGATGACATATGCCAGGAAGAAAGATGTCCAATGCTGTGGAGAGCAGTTTCGTATTTTCTTTTATGCATTTTAAATTAAGGAGGGAATGTAAGGAAGATTACATGAAGGTGAGCAAAAGCAAGATAGGGATTGGATTGCAAAATAGATAAGATTATGTGTGCTCTCTTAAGGGTAGAGATGATGCAGGCACACCAGTGGTCAGGGAAGCCAAAGATCCGCAACCCACTGTGGGTTCTTGGCTTCACACAGGAAAGAATCAAACATAAGCCAGCATAGAGTTTAAAGTGAAAAAGAGTTTATTAGTGAAGGATTGAGACAGAGAGAATGATACTCCACAGGCAGAGCAGCCCCTCCCTAGTTAAGTTCACTTCTTTTATTGGGACTTATTTAATGGGGTGCGGGTAGGGCATTCAGTAGGGAGAAGACTATTCAGGGTTTCTCCGGGAAAGGGATGGAGACTTCTTAGAAGAGCACTGTTGGCCATTTTGTGTTTTTGTATGGGTTTTCCATTTCTGATCATGGCAGCGCCAGGTGTGTTATTTAGTGTGATCATGTATTACAGTGGGCATTTAATGAGGCGAAGGGTTACCACAAGGTGATATTAGTCACCATGTTGAATCAATCTGGTCTTCTGCTGATTCTAAGCCATAAATCCATTGGGAGTCTTACTATATCCATGGTAGTCCTTATAGTCCTTATTGGTTACAGCTGCTTTACAATATATCCTATTTCAGTCACATTTTAGAAATGGGGTCTGAAAGTATGGTCACATATTAGAAGAAGGGGTCTGAAGAGAGGCATTTCAAAGGCATGTTAACCTAGATGCACAGAAACAATGAACAGGGCTTGCTTAAAGCAAAGATTAACCTTTTACTAAAGAAGTTACATGCCAAGGGCATGACTACCCATCTTGACCTGCCCAGTTAGGAATTTATTATTAGATCTCCCTGTAAGGTTACTTTCCATAGACCCTCTTTTTTCATCCACACTATTCACATCTTTACTGCCAACATTTTATTTCCAGGCCTTCATTCTAGATTATCCCTATGGCCTTTGTTAATATGTAAGGAAATACAGAGTAATGATTAAGAACATGGACATCAGAGTCAGAGTAATCCTAGGTTTCAATTCTTATTCAGTCACTTAGAATCTTTGGGTGCTCATATCTTCAGTTTTCTCATCTGTAAAACAGGAATAGTACCACTTAATTCATAGAGTGATGATGAGATTTAAATTTATGGCCATTAGAATACAGTAGTACTTGGTACATAATAAACCCTCAACAGAAGATTATATCTTCTATTAACTAGCCTCTGTATTCCACATCATTCTCGTGTTTTGTTTAGAAGATGATTTTTTACACAAAATTGTAGCACTGTAATGGTAAAATTCCTTCTGCAGTAGTGCTTCATTGCCATCAGACTAATATCCAAATGATTTAACATGGTATTTTTAATGGTCTTTCGTTTAAATGGAAATAGATCCTATTTTCTTCTTTAACTTTCTCTCTTGTCACTTGACTCCCTATTTATGCTCCAGCTACAATAAATTAACAGTCTCTCAAAAGCACCTCCAGGCTTTTGAATATTCTGTGGCCTCTGGAACACTTTTTTCTATAGCTAGATAATTTTTAGTAGTTGTTCAAAACTCAACTTACATGTTATCTTGTTTGGGAACTCTGTGACTACTTTTGACTCAGGATTTCCAACATAGCACTCTTTATATTCTAATTCAGCTACCTGTTTCTTTGTGCATTATAAATTGCATCCAATGCATTGTGTATCTTTGAAATTAAAGAATATGGAAAAATGTTGAGGTTGGTTATTACTGGATGTTCATCTACAAGGAATATTCAAGGATTGCAAGGCAGTGTTGTTGTTGTTTTTATTACTTTGCACAAGATGAGCTATTCCTTCTTCCAAATACTGCAGTCACATTAACCAAAGGAAACATATATGTAATTTTTTTAAGTATCACTATTTAGGACATAAAGGTCCAAAAAAGGATTTAATGTAGTCATCTGTATAAAAGATTAGCTGAAGGAATTTTAGTTTAATAGTGTACTTTTTAAAAGTGATTTCTATATCTGTCTTTGCTTGTTTACTCTCCATTACTATTTTAAATGTCAATACAATACTGAATTACCTACATGCATCTTGTTCATTAGTAAGTGAGAAGAATATGAGATGTGATAGGAGACAGTCCTGGTTTCAAACCCTTGCTAATGACTACTACTCCTAATCGATATAAATATTAAATTACATGGCAGTAAACCCTCAAACCAGTGCCTGACATATTAT
>VMDR010038003.1:0-10087 GCA_007922815.1 Macrotus californicus | reverse complement strand
AAAAGAAGGTCAAAACTATGAACATTAAAATGGCAACAAATTCACAACTATCAACAACTAAATCTAAACTAAGCAAACAACTAGAACAGGAACAGAATCATAGATATGGAGATCATTTGGAGGGTTATCAGCTGGGAGGGGGAAGGGGGAGAATGAGGGAAAGGTGCAGGGTTTAAGAAGATAAATGGTAGGTACAAAACAGACAGGAAGATGTTAAGAATAGTATAGAAAGTGGAAAAGCCAAAGAACTTACATGTACAACCCATGGACATGAACTAAGTGGGGGGAACTGTTGGAGGAAAGGGGCGGTACCAGGCAGAGGGAGGCAAAGGGGAAAAATTGGGACAACTGTAATAGCATAATCAATAAAATATATTTTTTAAAAAATGAGTATTTCTGATGTTCCAGAAAACATACAAATTGATAGAAGCCCATTATGAAGACCTAATTTAGGAGGAATAATCCCTTTGCTCATCTCTTTCCCTGGTTCCTGTTTAAAATGGATGGTATCTGTTCTCAGATTGACACAAAGAATTGCCAGAGATGAGGTGATCTTTCTTTAAACTTGCTGGCTTTCTGGTTCTCCATTCCCAGAAATCAGAGAAGCTGAGTAGTTGGGCCTCAAGTACTATCCTCTTTAGTCTGAGTTAGAACATACAAGATAGTCATGACCAACTAACTTAAGGCAACAACTATCCAGAGCTAGTACTTGAATACGAATGCTTACACGCCTGGGATCCCCCACGTCAGGTGTGAATTGAACTGTCCCTTCTCCAGCTCTGTAGTTCCATATTGAGGGCTACACCTACCTCTGCTTAAAGTCATAATCAGAAAGAACAGCATGTTTAATTCTGCATATCATGACCAACATATTTAAGCTCATCTTTATTTCTGTTCAAAGGTAGTTCTGTAGTTCTCCATCTATGTTGGTTGGAATGTGGGCTCCAGGCTCATCCTTCCCATGGAGACTTCCCTTACTGTCCAAGAGTCTGAGAGCTTTTCTTGTTCCGGCCTTCCTGGCACTGTGCTCAGTCCACTCACCACATGCTAGAGCACTGCTCCTATGGAAGCTTCTTGCTTATGTAAAGTTCTGTTTTGGTTTTACTATGCTTGGCAAGATTTTTTGATTTTATTTATTTATTTTTAGAGAGGGGAAGGAAGGGAGAAAGAGAGGGAGAGAAACATTGATCAGCTGCCTCTTGCAGGCCCCCAACTAGGGGTTTGGCCCGCAACCCGGGCATGTACCCTGATCGGGAACTGAGCCAGTGACCCTTCATTTCGCAGGCCACGGCTCAGTCCACTGAGACACACCAGCCAGGGACATGTATATCATGTTCTCCCATTGTGCTTTTAGTTCTTGGTGTCATTTTTATGTGAATCTTTGCTTGTCCCACTCTGCTGTCTTTTATAGTACAGTACTGAGTGCTCATCTTATATCTGCTTCCAAGCTCTACTTTAAAATCTTTACATTTTCTTAATGTGTTGGTAGGCCCATGGTTATCATCAATATATATCACAAACAAAGCTTATTGATATTATTGGCACTTACTCTTCTGCTAGAAAAAATTATAGCTCTGTACATGAATGGTTCTGAAAATATAGATTCACTTACAGTTTTTACCTGTAAGCAAAAGTTTGGAAACCAATTATATTATTAGTAAGAGATTTTAGTACTGTTTTTTTGGCTTATGTGGCAACCTTGTATTACATTGTTGTGGAGTTCTAGTCTTTAGGTAAGAATTATAACTTTTTATAGCTATAGTATCAAATAGCAGGATTTTGGTATTTGTTGGAATGTCATTATTTGTTAAGTAACTGTGGTCCTTGTGGACAGAGACCATGTGTACTGTTCTTACCCAGTGCCTGGCACATGTAGGCAGAAAAAACAAACATTTTATTTTATCTAATTTTTAAAATATTTTATTTATTTATTTTAGAGAGGGAAAGGGAGAGAGAAAGAGAGGAAGAGAAACATCAGTGTGTGGCTGCCTCTCATGCTCCCCTACTGGGGACCTGGCCTGCAACCCAGGCCTGTGCCCTGACCGGGAATCGAACCTGTGACCTTTCTGTTTGTGGGACGATGTCCAACCCAGTGAGCTACACCAGTCAGGGCAAAAAAACCCAAGTATTATTAACACTAGCTTATTTTGGTGACTCTAGCCTAATAATTACACTTATTATAATATTGTTTGTTCTCTAATTACTGCCAGAAGTTAAAGTGCGTTTTGCTAACCAGTCAGTGCAACCTTTGGCAAGAAAGCTGGAAATGTTGCCTGAAACTTCCTCCTTCCCACAAAAAGGCCTGAAGATTCCTGGCTTTGAACATGCAATCATTGAAGGACCAATAGCAGTAAGTAAAGAAACATTACTTTTTAAAAACTATGAGCCAAATGAAAAAGTACTAGGAATGTAAAGTCATATAATTAGCTTTTGTTATGATCTTGAACTCAGATTTCAAATTGAATCAGTCAGGTGTGTGTTCCAATTATGATATGAATTTGAATTTAAAATGGCTTCTTTTCTTTTTGACCCAGAATTTATCAACACTTGGAACGGAAGAGCTCCGGCAACGAGAATACTATCTCAAGCAGAAGAGAGATAAATTGATGTCCATGAGAAAGGATATGAGGACTAAGCAGATGCAAAATTCGGAACAGAAGGAAAAACCTGTTGAGGAGGTAGAGGTATGGCTAAGCTGAGAATGTCAAAGTCTGTAAATCTGGACGTGGAATTCTCAAAATCAGTGTTGTGGAAGAAAGCCTTAATAATGAAAATTGCTCATAGATCCATTCATATCAACCTCTCTGCTAGTGTAGCACTTGCCAAGTCTTTTATAGGAAGTGAGATCATTGTGTAAAGGGGATTTTGTGAGGCAGATGATAGCAGTTTCATTATACATTTTCTTATTTCTTTACTTGCCCTATTCTGAGTACTTAGACCAGCAGTTTATTTTACTTGAGCCTATGAAATATTTTATCACAGCGCAGTATCAGTGCCCTAGCCACTACCTCCAAGAGGCTTCCTCAGGAAGAGATTTTTACAAAGAAGAGATTTAGGGAATTTAGTCCACGTGTGACTTTTAAAAAATTTTCCACCAAAAATGCTCTTTGTTCAAGGCAGTGGGGATTTTAGACAAATGACCCCACCTTATATATACTATATCTAATTTTTTCTTTCTTTCCTTTTTTTTTAAAGGAAATGACAGAGAAATCAGAAATGACAGCAGAAGAGAAGCAAACATTACTAAAGAGGAGACTGCTTGCAGAGAAACTTAAAGAAGAAGTTATTAATAAGTAAATTTAAAACCAATTTAGCAAAACAAATTCAAATTTTCTTAAAAATAAATTATTTAATCCTTACACTGAGCCTGTTCATTTCTGTGCTCGTTAGTGCAAATATAAGCTCACTGTTAACTGTTTGAACAAACATGTAAGATAAAGAGTGGTTGGGAGAGGTAGCTACTTATGCTGACCAGTTTAATATAAATATCTGCATAATGTTGCTTGGAAAGAAGGTATAGAAAACTAATTGATAGGGCATTCGCTCATTCAAACTTGGCTAGCTATTGTTTCTGCTAAGCAGTGTGCTGAGTACTAAGGATATAGTAGGCAACTAGATCCACAAGGTCCCTGCCTTTATGGGGCTAGTGAAGAGGCCCAAAGAGCAAAGCGTTACAAGGAAAAAGTGCAGTGTTATACACAGGGCTGGCAATGCCTCTTTGTAAAGCATTGTTTAAGCTGATTGGAAGGCTAATTGCAGGGAGAAGGGGAAAAAAAACCACTCAGGTCCTGCATCAGGAAATAATAAAGCACATACCGAGAAGCTGTCAGTATGGCTCGAGTATACCGCACATATAGAATGAAGGGAGCAGGTTAACATGAAATTGGAAATAGGCAGGGCACTGATTTGCAGGCTTTTGTAGGCAATGTGAGGATTTTAAATTTTATGGCACTGGGAAGTCATTGAAAAGCTTTAAAACAAGAGAAGTTACATGATCATAATGTTCATTTTAAAAAAGGTGTGTGACTGCTGTATGGAGACTTGGGTAAGTCGGGTATGAAGAGTACTTACTGGGTATACCAGGTACAAGGTAATTCAATGATAAGAGCAGTTATCTTGGGCAGTAGTAAGATAGATTTTAGAATCTTGCATTTGAAGCAGAAGCAGACAGGACTTGGGAAATAGATGGGGGGGTGTTAAAAATACTCAGTCTTTCTAGAAAAGATACTATTAAAACAGATAACAGAAACAATCAACTGAGCCTGTTGTGAGTGTATCTTTTGTATGTGAAGGGACCCTGGATGTTTTTCTGTAGTCTGCTTGCTTAGAGATAACCAGAATACAGATGCTTCTTTACTTATGATGGGGGTTATATCCCAATATACCCAAGTTGAAAATGCGTTTAATATACCTAAGCTACTTAACATCACTGCTTAGCCCTGCCTGCCTTACATGTGTTCAGAATACTTCTGCTAGCCTACAGCTGGGCAATTTTCTTAAGTTTCATCTGAAGAGTAATTGCCTTCCTCTGATTCTCATCAGCAGCGAGAAACACAGATGGGCGTCTTGTAGACATCGTGGGGTGTGAAAACATTAGATAATACCCAGAAACACTGGCAACACAGGTTGTTTATCCTTGTGACCTTGTGGCTGACTGGGCGCCATGGCTTGCTGCACATCATCACGAGCGTATCACGCTGCATATCCCTAGCAGGGCAATGACTGACGTGAGGTTGATCTGGCTGTGACATCTGTCACAGGACACGCCAGGACTGATTCGACTGATCTGGCTGGCTAGGCGGGTGTCCCATTCCTCCCTCACCCGCCCACATGTGCCCTTCCTGAACCTGTGCTCTCGGTTGAAGACGGTCCTCGGTCAAGGGTGTACGAGGAGCTGTGCTCCCCTGCTATAGCCTCCAAACAAGCTCTCAAGGTCCGGCAAAGGCTGAAATCTAAAATTTGAAGCGTGGTTTGTACTGAGTGCACATCACTGTTGCACTATCACGGAGTCAAAAATCACTAAGTTGAACCATAATAAGCCAGGGATGAGAGACTTTTCTTTCACAAACTTCCTGTCACCCCACAAGCACCCCCTTTTTTCTAGTTGTGGGTCATTCCTGCGGTTTAACTTGTAATTCCATTTTATTTCCTTAAATCTACAGTGATAAACTTTTTAAGGGATACCAAAATTATTTTAGTTCCAAACCTTCAACCTGCAGAGAAAAACTGATACTACATTTGTTACATTTTTATCACTTAGTGGTCAAGAGGAAAAACTAGTGATTAAAACACAGAAATGTTTCACATAACTTTTTATTAAAAATATTTTTATATTGGATACACATTTACAGATATAATTTTAGGAGAACCTCAGGCATACAAATGTGGGCTCTGGCTTGCTTCACTGTGTGAAGGTAAAATCCTAATCTGCCTGAGGGGAGTCACTTAAGAGCAGTTAACATGTAGAATATTAACAGTTATTCTTTAAGGGCTATTTTAAGTCCCGTTTCTCATATCATTGCGGATGAGGATATGGAACAAGAAAAGTGTTATCCTGTAATGCAAAAAAACCATTCACACTTGTGCTATAAGAAAAGGTTCCTATGACACTGATGGTTTAAATGTTAAAGACTCGTGGCAGTTCCTCAGAAAGGAACATTAAAGAAATCCTTCCTAAAATGTAAATGTATTGGGTTGGCCAAAAAGTTCGTTTGTTTTTTCTGTAAGATGGCTCTAGTAGCTGTCTCTAAGTTCATTCAAAACAATTGTTAGATTGTATTGTGACAGCAGCCATCAGTGTGTGTTTAAAGAAAAAAAATCAAAATTCATGAATTTTTGTGCAGCCATTTTAATACTGAAGATGGAAGAAAATACACAACATTTTCGGCATATTATGCTTTATTATCAGGAAAGGTAAAAACACAACTGAAACACACAAAAAGATGTCTGTAGTGTATGGAGAAGATGCTGTGACTGATTGAACATGTCAGAAGTTTGAACATGTCAGAAGTTGTGAAGTTTGGTGCGGGAGATTTCTCGTTGGACGAATCCCCGTGGTTGGGTAGACAGGTTGAAGTTGATAGCAATCGAGATGATAATTAGGAACAATCGATGTTATACCATGTGGGAGATAGCCAACACACTCAAAATATCTGAATCAAGTTACTGGTGAAAATGAAAAATATGTCTTTTATTTTACGGGAAAAAAAATACGGATTTTTGGCCAAACCAATACTACTTCCTACTGAAACTTAAATTACTTAATCAGGAAGAGTTGAGAAAATAGGGAAATACTTTAGGCCTGGGCTTTTTAGATTACAAGAGGAAATTTAGTAAGAGCTAAGAGTGAAGGGGCTTGATAAAATTTTTTGAAAGACAATGTATTCATATGGTAATGTCACTGATCTTGGTTTAAATTATCTTAAGTCACTTGCCTCATGAGGTGGAAAGTGTTTCTTGTTTTTATGTTTCTGTAATGAAAGAGGTGGTAACAAGCCCCGTGTTGTGATGCTTTGGTGCTGGGACTGTATTTGCCCAAGGCACACCTTCTCTAAGTAGCATCAGTGATATTTAAAGTGCAGTTGACCCTCATTTGCTTAGAATTCTTTCATTCAGACTGGTATATGATCTAGTGGTTTATAATAAATATGGATAATTTATTGGCTTTTAAAAGGTAATTGTAAAATGGACATATCTCAAATGGAGTTAACTTATATTTACAACAAACCAAACAAAAGCAACAATCATAGAATTACAGGGTCACATTTTAATTCCTGAATTTTACAGTTCAGCATTAATATCACCACATGTATACAAATGGTGTAAAACAAGTACAGTGGTATTTTTGATACAAAATAAACATCTGTTTTATGGAAAAACTATACTTCATATCTACACAGACAGCCCATCTTTTCCAAACAATAGCCAACATTAAAATTAACTACAAAATCTCCAAAACAGGGAAAACTGCTTTAGTTTAAGCTATTTCAAGAAAAATGGACCCATAACACATTACAGGGGTGATCTGAAGAAAGTAGCTGGAATTACTATTTTTAATTTTTTCCCCAAAGCATTAAATTGTAGTTTGGGGGGTATTTTTCTCAGCATTATCTTAGATCACAGATGAACAAACTAACATTAAAATATTTACAGTTAACTTGCTTGTTCTAAAAATAAAACCTCTTAACTGTGTGCCTCAACTTATTTTAAATTCATTTACGTACATGGAATGTGCTTTTACTCTTTAAAAAAAAGCAGCTTTAATATTACACCCTTGTTTGTTTATGGAAAAGCTTCATGTGCTGCCTTCTGACTTTGACAATAAAGTAACTTCTTGGATCAAAATGGCCTCTAGATATTAAATGCCACTTAATTCACCACTGTTCTTTGTTTGCTAGTCTTTGTAAGTTACACTTTAAAAATGTCCTGCAGCTCTGGAGAGAGAGACAATTTACTAACAAAGCAGAAAGTAACTTCAAAGTATCTTCCACAAAAGATTGTACTGGTAGGCAGTTGAGAACATTCTGTTCAATCTCCCGTTTCTAGAGTAAATCATTTTGGGATACTACTGTACTGATTCTTGGCATCTGTTATCTCTAAAAAGTGCTGATTTTAAAGTTAAATGAACAAAACTGTCCATTTTGAATCCAGCTTGTTTGTTTTCATCAAAATACATATGAAAATTCCTGGCGTAGAAAACTCAACCTGTGCTGTACTATGGGGCATGCTTCCCTCCGACCACACAGAAAAGCTGACTTTCTGTTACATCTTCAAAGAAGTGGTCTCAACAACTTAACTTCATTTTTTATGATTACTGAGTTTGTTTTCCACAAAATTTTTTTTTTAAAAAGAGGCATTTGATTAAAAGAACAACATGGCCAGCACCATTATACATGTTATTGGGTTTTCAACTGAAGTTTTATAATTGTTTCTAGATCGATAACCCCTGGAGCAACCCTGCATTAATATTATTTTATCAACCTTGTCCCTCCCCTAAAACCGTCCCCAAACCTGAGAGTTTCCTTGCTGAGAAGCTATCTCCCAGGTTCTGGTGACTGAACTTTTTTTTGACAGCCTGTAAGGCAAACCCCTTAATTACTAGCAAGCAATCAAGTTCCTGGGAAGCCTGACTTTTTATAGAAGTGAAGTCTCCTAGCTGATACACCAAGTGTCTCTTGCTACTCCATGTTATATTTATAAGTTCAAGTGAGAAAGCTTTCTGATTCAGAGTTTCAGCTCATTGAACGGTTGCAGCATTTTAGTAAGACCACGTGTTGAGGGTCCTCAGTAAGTATTTTATGAGCCAAGGCGAGGTCTTTTTCTAGGAGATGTTTCTTCTTCTTCATCTTCCTCTTCGTCATCTGGATAATCCACTAAACCAACCAAACTTCCCTATTGAAGAATAAAAACATTTTTTAAAAAAACATATGTAACTTAAATAGATATATCTGAATCTGATAAAGGACCTGCATCAAATTATGCACAGTTAGTAAGTACAACATAACTGGTGGCACTCTTAGTTACCTTCGACTTTTCTATTTCTTTTGGATTTTTAATGATGCCTCATAATTCAATTTATTCAGCAAAATTTCACTGTGGAAAAATAACTATTTCCAAACAGCAGGGCTGACAAAGAATCATGCATTTGGAGCTGAAGGACCCTGGAGATGAAATAGTTCATTTCTCTAATTTCCAATGAAAGAGAACAGCCAGTCAGTGACAACAAGTGTCCTTTTAGTGTCTGTTCCTTATGCATACATTTCATAACTAAGCACACATCACTGTTTTCAAATGGCTGATGATAATCAACATATGGTTCCTAAAATTAATGAATAAAAATTGTTGGGCTATCTCTCTCCAACCAAAAGAAAAGTAAGAATGAGGTAATTCAGGTGTTTGGCCTTTTATGAGTAATGAACCCCTCTGAAGATCCTATTAAAGACCTGGACACTCTACCCAGAAATTTATATGTCCTGAGGTTTGCATGCATTTTGAACCAATCCCATGAAACTTACACATATGTCCTACAGGTTAAAGGGGCTACTTGAAAACAATGCGTTTATTTCAAAACCTTTAGACCTCTAGGGGTTAAACAAATACAATTGAAATCATTTCAAACCCAAGTAGCTTCATTTCTAAAGAATCTAGGTATCTGGTATTAACATTTTACCAGAATATAACGAAAACACTGTAATATCAGTCAACAAAGGCCTTGGAGCAGCTAGAAACAGTTATCTGAAAGTCTGTGACCTAAATAAAACATATATACTTATGTGAGCATCCTTCTGCTTCATTTTCAGCTTAACATACAGTCTTATGTTTGATAAGCAAGAGGCAGTACTGCTAAACTGTTAAGAATATATTGATTGCAGCCTGACTGCTGGACCTCAAATTCCAATGTCGCCACTTTTTAGGTACATGACCTTGGGCAAGTGATTTAATCTTTCCATGCCTCAGTTTCCGTAGTACTTAGACCTCATTGAACTATTTTTTAAAAATACTTCATTTATTTAGTTTTAGAGAAAGGAGAAGGGAGGGAGAAAAAGGGAGAGAGACATTGATGTGAGAGAAATATCAGTCAGCTGCCTCTCGCATGTGCCCTGACCAAAGACAGACCCCATAACCCAAGCAAGTGCCCTGACCAGGAATTGAAGCAGCAGCCTTTTACTTTGTGAGATGATGCCCAACCAACTAAGCCACACTGGTCAGGGCTCACTGAAGTATTCTGAAAGCAAAACATGTGAAGCCCTTGACACAGTGCTTGGTACATAGTTAGTATTCAGTAATTGCTATTAGATGCTATTACTACTATCATTATTATTTGTTTATTTGGTTTCTAAGTCAAGCAACTTGGATGAGAGAAGGTAGAAGATATAATTACTAGAAAAAAAGGCAGCAGTCTGATATTCACAAAAATGACAGCATGTTATCAAGGAAGTTTTAATTGTGCTTAGATTATATATCATAATTTACAAACTTTTCAGTTCTAAATGGTTAACATTTAAAATGCTTTTTTGCTTAAGATTAATATTGTCTAAAACATTCAGCTACAAAATTTAATTTTCAATTGTACCTCTATTATCTACAC
>VMDR010038002.1:0-10090 GCA_007922815.1 Macrotus californicus | reverse complement strand
AGAAAGATTTGAATTATATAAATTTATAACATCCAACACCTTTTTGAATTTATACTAGTTCACCAATCAGAGACCATTTATATAATTAAACACGGGCCCTGAGGGTGGTTTTGCAGTAAATTTAAAAAAAAAACAAAACTATACTGTGAAACTTCCATGGCTAAATAAGACGTAGACTAGAACTGGGGCTGACAATATCTGGAGATGCAAGTGAATAAATATAAAAGAATTGTATTTCTTTTGTGTTTTTTCTTCTTTCTCACTCAAGGCTAGAGCATTGCATCCAGTTGATTGAAATTTATTTGCAACACGCTACTGCAAGGAAATTAAAGCGTTTATATGAAATGACCTTTTAGCTCCAGTTTAATCTATCGGTCACAGTGGTAGGTTTTCTCTAGCAAAGCATGTCCTTTCAGGTCCTAAAGTAGGAGCCCCAGGGAAAAGTGAAGTCAAAGAAGAAAGATATCAATGTTCATATGTGCAAGTGGGTTGAATTCCTCCAGGGAAAAAGGAACATCTATCAGTCTTCAATAGTCTAGAGCAGTGTGCCAACATTATAGGGTAGTAATCATATTTATACTACAGTTTGAAAGCTAATAGCCTATAGAATTCTGTTCACTTTAAGGATAAACTTTCTCCCATAATATAGCATAATGTAACATTAAACATTGCATGGCATAACATATGGACCTGTGATTAGAGTATTAGCCAAAGAAAATAAAAATTTATTTATCTATCTATTTATCATCTATCTATAATTTTCCTAGAAATATAAAATAATCTAACATTATTAAAATATTCAAATAGTTCTTTCTAGTTTATAGCAATATTTTAACTATTGTGTTTGAATCTGATTGAAAAGTATAAATTTTCATCTCCTAACGCTGTGAAACATGGAAACATTTGACTAAGCTTGTCAGGCAATTTAAAAAATGCAAATCTTGTGTTTTTGTTATGTATAAAATCAATATATAATGACCATAAATTCTAATTTGACAATTCACTGACTTTTTTGATCAATGTGTACACAGAGTATCTCTTCATTATCAAATTCATTAAAATGAAAATTAATAAAATTATATGATTTGTTTATTTTTTTCCATTAGTAGGTACTGATGCCCAGAATTTCCAGGTTGTGAAGTAGTCTTTTAGGTGCTGAGTATTGTATTATGGCAAACAAACCAACCAAAATTGGGGTGCCTGCATACAGTGGCATTCAGATTCTAGCGCAGTTTACTTACCTACCATAATTAATTAGTGGGGTGTGTGTGTGTGTTTTGTTCCCCTTCTTACACAGGACAAAAAAAAAAAACATATTACCACAATAGAGAGTAAACTTTTTCTTTTTTCGTGTTTCTAAAGGACTTCGTACAAGTGATGAGGGATCAATTTAGGGTGCATGACTTCACTGCAGGAGACCAAAGGGCACATGTTCCCATCCAGTGACACGAGAGAGCAATTGCATGGGTGGCAGAACCTATTAATACAAGGTGCACTTCCCTGTTGATCCGCTTATTAAAGTCCAGAATTCAAAACACAATTTGAAAATGTGACCGAGCGTTAATGGCTCAGAAGAGTTCATCATACTTTGCAGAATTAAATCCAGAAAAAAAAATCCTAGATGGCCAATTATTTCCCTGAGAATTGTTCACACAAAAATAATAACCATAGAAGCCCTTTTATTCAACCTTCATTTACCTGATTTGCCGGATCAAATGAAGCTTTTGTTTCCCTGAACTGTCAAACATAATTCTATCAATTTACTGACTTAATTCCACAGAGTAGCGTAAACAGGTGGCCCTCAGGTCAGCCCCACTCTGAGACTCCCTTCTGGATCCACCTGATGATCAGTGGGCTGAGGACTCAGTTTGTTCCCAAACTGACTGATGCTGGTAACGTTTCATAATTATAAAATTTCATTACATTTCATGTAAGTAATAAAAGGGGTAGGAAAAAGTTGTTTCCATACAAGTTAAGTAAAATTCATTGATTTGATAAAGTAGCTGAAAGAATCATTAGCAGTGTTTGAAATATATGTAAAAGATTAGGGAAGAAAATCCAGATGGATTCTGCACACAGATTTCTGCTTGAGTGGCTTCTTGTTAATGGAAGCTAAACTCAAATTCACAGACAATAAATTGTGGTGTGGCCTATGCCAGAAAGATAATACCTGTGGACAATCAGAAGTCACATATGCAAAGGCTGTGACACTATGTCATGGCCTTATATTGGCTAATGAATATAAATTTGTTTATAAATTTGTAAGTTAAAATGATGTGTTTAGGAAATGTAGGCCCAGTATATAATTTTTAAATTGTCAATTGCTTTAACCACAGAATTTCAGGTACAGTTGTTCCTAATACATTATCATGGAGACAGTCTGAGTTATTTGGATTAGAAGTGTGTGAAAAAGTGAGTGACTCTGATAAATCAATATCTCTGTTTCAGAATTCAGAATTTATGGTTTTATGAATTATTTGAATCAGAAGGAATTTTCTACGTCCAAAGAAGAGCGCAAACACAACAAAACAAATGAAAGATACCTTCAAAAAGTATACATGCTATTTATATTTTCAAATAAAAATTTAAAAATATTTTATATAGGGATAATAGAAAAAAATGCCTTGGTTCTTATATGCTTGATCAAAATTTGAGTCTTAGAAAGGTTTCTTTCAGCTCTATAATTTGTTGTTGGTAATTCCATGTAAAATTTTTAGGATTGTTGTCCATTTCTGGAAGACTCTGTCAAGTTGCTAAACAAACTGAACTATCAAGCAAAACAGAGACAGACTCATAGACGGAGAGCAGATGACAGCTAGTGGGGGCATTAGGGGTGGAGGGATTGAGCAAAAAGAAAAAAAAGGACTCATGGACATGGACAGCAGTATGATGATTGCTGAGGGGAGGGAAGTATAAGGGGACTAAAAGATAATGGAAAAATATAATAAAGATTACATTTAAAAAAAGAACTCTGAGATTCAGAACCCTTTTCTTGTGTCAGTCACAGTTTGGCATGTCTCAGCATCAGTGCAGCTAATTTTGAGATCTGAAATGTTGAGATCTGGGAAACGTGTGACTGCTCATATGACACACAGATTTGCTGGCAGGACCGTCACAGACTTTGGCTTCATAGTTGTAACACTTCAGATAAATGTTTTCCCTGATTCCTCTCCAACAAAACACGTCACTACGTGTCTGTAATTGGCCTTGGGAAGCGCACCACACAATAGATTAACCTGACTCTCAAGCATCGTTAGATTCACGGTAAACCCAGCTGAAAAAGTCAATCACTCAGAGACAGGTGAGGGAGAAAACGAAGTCCAGAGGAAGAGCAGCCACAACCGCTTCATGTTTTAACAATGACATTTTTGTTCATGCCCTTTGGCCATGAGTGTCTATAATTCTACATTATGGTTGATAGCAACGAATCCAACTCTTTTACTCTGTAGGCTCAAGTGATATTGTTTATTGATGGTTTCTTTCTGTAACACTCAGAAGACTACTGAAAGTCACACAAGTGCATTTTGAATTTTTAGGAACTTGTGTATATGTGTGTGTACTGTATGTGTGCATGTCATTCTCATTCACTTTTGCTTTTTTTTACTACATATTCCTTAGGGCAGTGAAGTTAAAGTGATTCACCCAAGGTCACATGTGTTTTAAAGCAAAGTTTCAACCCCAAACTTTGCAACACAAAAAAGCCAATGTTTGCCCCAGGCCATACTGAGTTGCTGTGACATTACGACATTTGGATGAACTCAGAAGTGTCCTGGCATATTAGACAATTAATGTGAATGGTGTCACAAGCGACCTTGACTCTCAGTAATTACAATAAATACTTTTCCTCACTCCAGTGTTTAAAGTGGGACAGGTGTATTTCCGATCACCTGGAAAACGTTTACAGAAGGACTCAAGCTTCTTTGTCTCCTGTGCTGTCATCTTTACTACAGGATCTCTGACTGGGCTGCAGAATGGGGGGACATCAAGCACAAGGCACACAGGCACTAACCCTGTGACACAAGTAGCTGCTGTCACATGCCACGTGTTAGTAACACGGCCACACTCACATGCAATGAAGCAGGGTGATATTCCCAGGTTTAGCAGCAGCTTCCCATCCATTGGATAAGGAAGGGAAAAATAAGGCTTATTTTAAAAAATCAGTTAAGTTTTTAAAAAAGTAAATGATAATACAAAACGACGGGAAAAACTTATACCTTATTTTCCTCTCGGCCATCACTCCAAAAGAGTGCTTTTCAACTCAAACTAGGGCTTTGCTCAGATTATGGGCATAAAGAGATATTCAGAGGAACATAGTAAAAATACATTTTTTAAATATTTTTCTATATCCAGTCAATATATTTGTGTTTGGATCCTGCAAATATAATTTGCTATGAATTCTACCATAATGGTTATTGTAGATTTAAGCCATATATTTATAGGGGTAGGTTATTACACATTTTTTTTCCTTTGTATTCATGTAAGAGTTCTTTGTGCTTGTTTTTGCGTATGATATGTCAGAATGCCTGATATGACGTAAATCTCATTCAAAGATCTTACAGTGCAGCAGGAAGATAAGCCACACACATACACTCAAATACAACATGCAACATGAGAAATACCATGAAAGGAACACACACAGAGTACTTTGGAAGTCTGGGCAGGGGGGTACAGGTCAGGGGCGTTGAAGAACTTCGGTGCTGACAAGATAGGTTTGTCCAGTTCAATCGAGTGCATTTTCAGTTACTAACTAATAGAAACATACATAAGTGTTGCCGGCAAAGTAAAAGCTATTTCTTGATAAAACAAACACTAATATTTTTAATTTGTAAAAATCCTTTTTAGTCCCTTGAGAATAAAGATTTAGATGGCATGCATAATAGAAAATAAACAGTGTTTTATGTTGATAAGTGTAAAAAATGTGCCTGTATCAGGAAGACCTTAACAATAGTTTTACTGGTTTTGGAAATGATTACTGCTAACTTATTGTTTAATATAGAAAGATACTCAAAACATTTTTTTAAAATTTAGTATTCAGGAAAATGATAACCTGGCAAAACCTGAACTCTGTACTTTTCTTGTCCCTTGAAAGTGTCAGAATTTTCTTCTAATTAAGATTGTGACATCAGTATTCAGGCTGATCACCTGTGCCTGGTAAAGACAAATAAGAATACTTAGAAAGGAACAGTTCAGTAGATGGTAATGTTCAATCAGAGCAAGACAAAATGAGAAGGAGCATAGATCCGTAATTAGGTATGCTGAAACTCCGTGGTTGACTGCTTAACAAGGTGGTTTTTTTTCCCCTCAGTAGGGTTAACAAATTAATTGGATAGAAAAAACTACACATTTAGCAACAGCAACAAAAAAATGTGCACAGCATGCAAGCGCACTATCCCCCAGCACCTCCCTCATCTCTCCAATCCTTTTCCCTTTTCCTGCTGCAGGGAACAGGCTCCCAGGACCAGCCTGTCTTTCCTCAAATGGTCCCATGTCTCTAGAAAGCCCCCCTCTGCTTCCTTTGCATCTTGAACTTCCCCTCAAGAACTAGCTTACATGCTGTTTTCTGTCCCAGACTCTACTCCCCTCCAGCTCATTATTTACACAAACAGGTGCTGAGCACCTGCTAGACTTCAGGCTGCATACAAGGTACCAAGGTGGCTCCCATCATAGATTAGACCGGTTTGCTCCTTTCTCCAAACTCGGGATTGGTGGCCTACCCCACCATGAACTAACTCACCTGTTTCTAGACATTCCTCTAAGATCTTTGACATACATTCACTCTTTCAATCCTCACAGTGAGCCCACGAGATGGGTATGGTTCTCCTCTTCATGTTCTACGCAGATGGCAACACAGCAATGCTGAAAGCCCCTCCCCTCTGCCACCCAGTCATTGCCAGACACAGATGTGTTCACCCTTTAGGAAACTCTGACTCTTTCCACTTCCCAGGGACTTGCTTCGCATTTGCTGACTGTCAGGTCCATTGGATCCCTCTGGTCATGATGACAGGCTTGTCCCTTTGCTTACAGAGAGCCTCATGACATCACTACTTGACTGCTACAGTTTCCAGTTACCCATAACCCATCCACGCATGACTCCTTCTACCGCTCTGGCCTTGGGCCTGAGACACCAATTTCCTTGTTGGATGGGCCTGAAGGCTCCCTGCTTCTCCATTGAACTACTGACACCAGGCAGTGAATTTTAATGAGCTCTTCAAGTACATGTGGGATCCCTGCTGAAGTTTCCACATCATTCTAGGTGTCAGAGAGAGACTTCTGAGATGGAAGGTTGAAACCATACCCTTCTGAACCTCCTTGCTCTGGGTGCGTGGTTTCATTCATGAGTCACAAACAGAAGTTTCCTGGACTGAACCCGTGATAGTATTAAAAACTAACATTTCTTTTGTGTTCACTATGAATCATTCTTTGCTAAGACATTTATATTTATTGATATTAATGTTCCAATGATTTCACAAAATAGGTACTATGGTCATTCCATGTTGAAGATGAAGAAGCAGATTCAGAGTGGCTTCAGGGCATGAGGCTAGTAGAAAGGGCAGGATGCAGCATTCCCAAGGGTCTTCAAGAACAGCAAGAAGAGAGGAAGGGCAAGCTGTGGAGAAGAGAGAGGGACTGGGACAATCCCCCTTCCAGTGGGAAAGGAAAAGCTGTTTGTGAGCAGGGAAACCTCATGTTCTCCGATGGTGCCCTGGGAAGCTGACAGGACCTCAGAAAGAAAATACACTGAAGGAGACTGAATCCTGGGCACCTGTTCAGCCATGACTAAAGTTCTCACCTGCCACACGTGGCACAGAGACAGAGAGAGGCATCAGATTAGAAAGGTCCTTGTGATCTTGAACCCTGCAGATATCAGTGCTGAACAAAGAGGCTCAAGAAATATGGGCTCTTCCCATCTGGGGGTCACCCCTAGGTCCTCATGTGACCCTTGAAGGAGTTAGAGTCCTAATATTGTTTGTATTTCAATTTCCTTCTGGCCCCATAAAATGGACCCTCAGAATGGAATTCATGCTCATTCAAGGAAATAAAGAAACTGTCATGTCCTCCATACGTATCTGAGTCTGTGGGCTGAGATTGTAATGGATGCACAACCTGTGGAAGATGTTGCCATGTGCAGGATGCTCCCAGTGAATGCAAAGTCTGCTTAGTGAAGTCTACAGTTCAGTGGGCACCACTGAGATTAAATAAGCAAGTATAAAATTAAAACACAGCAATTTTGATAAATGTTATAAGACTGTAGAGTGCTAACAGAGAAGGTAACAGGTCAGATCCAGCAGGATTAGGGATCAGGGACAGCCTCTCCTAAAGAACTGGTACCCAAGGGATGAAAATTAATTAGGAGCATGGGATGGGGAACAAAAGACTCTGAGTACAGAGAAGAGCACCAGAGGAGAATAGAAAAAAGGGGATTGAAAAGGGTCCTGGATGTCTGGGGATTACCAGGGAGAAGGCAGGTCCCATGTGAGTTTTATCTGAGGAGGTAGGTAGAAGCCAGAAACTGAAGAATCTCATGTGTCACATTATGGATTTGCATTTGATTTTATCTGAAATGGAAAAACACTGTGGGCTCTATAGAATGGGGGGAACACATTTAGATTTTCTTTTTTAAAAGGCCATTGGACTAGAAGGCAGAAATGATGGGCCCAGTTGAGAAGCTATTGTTGTAGAAGTGGGAAGAGAGGCAGAGACCTCATACTGAAGGCGGGTATCACGGAAGGAGAGCTGGATGCTTCTGGGATTTATTTTGGAGATATAATTGATCGAACTTGGGGAAGGGCAGGGTGTAGGAGGTAATAGAGGAGAAGGTATCAATAAGATCCCCAGATATAGGAAGTGAACAGCTGGGTGGATGGAGATGACTTTTATGGAGGTGGGTTTAAGAAAACACTCAAGAATTCAGATGTGGACATGCCAAGTTTGCAAATATGGATGGAATTCAAGAAGGATTTCATCCTACCGAAAAGCTGGGTACTTTTCATTTGTCAAGTTAAAACCCACAATTAACTTAACATAGATAATAGAGCTCTTTTGCTCCTTGTCTACAGAGGGAGAAACTTGACGTCAAAGTTTCTATCTGCAAAGAATCTTTCTTGAGGCATTGATGTAAGCAACTGGAATTAATGCAACTCCAATCCACAAAGCTTCTGGAAAGTCCTGTAAAGGCAGATATGCATCTGCAAAGTCACGTTTATATTTGTCAGCACTGTTTTAATTGTGCAATTGCCCTACTCATTATCCCAAGATAGATTATAAGTCTAAGCCATAAAATAAGAATAATTTACACTTGTTTATACAGAAAGAAATAAAATCATCCACCATTTGATCCCCTCTCCTTAACTCTTCTTACCTTTAAAATCATGAAGTGACAGAGAAATGCATAAATTAAGAAGGTTTTCAAATAAATGTTCCCAGAAGGGTGATGTTGGCATAAATTGATCTGAACGGTAAAGCTACAAGCTGGCTTCCTTTACAATGTTTAGAAAATGATGTTAGGAGCTGAAGGAAGGATGGTTCCCTTGGCGATGGCCAATAACGTTTTTTTTTTTTTTTTTTCCTGCATTATAACCTCGGATGCCATCTTCATTTTGGTTGTAAGGATTACTGTTCTTCTGTTTTATTGCATTTGCTTTTTCTGTTTCAATCTCCTAGATCTTATACTTTATGTTGTGACCAAATGAGAATTCCAGTTTCCCGTCTCTCACTGCCCCACGCTATTTTTGTAACCTAATCAAAATGTGGTATATCTTTTCCCCCACAGCACTGCTGTATTTCTTTCTTATCATGACACTTAATTTGAAGGTGGCAGACTGGAAGATGCACTGTTCTGTGACAAATTTGTAAGCCATGAATTGATCTCTGCTCCACACACAGCAATATGCAAGCGTGGTATCTTGCAACTTACCATAAATCATGTTTTACTTCTTTGCTCATAGACTTTCTGAGAGCTGAATGGCAATAGGGAGATGGATTCGGGTCAGTTCCTCACTGTCATCCATAGCTGCGGGTAATTTATGGATGAGATGTAACACCTGTGAGTTATGATTTTTTTGTTTGCTTGAGTTGCCCTGTGCTGAGGACTGCAATGCCTCCATCACGATGTTTGAGTGTTTACTAGCAAGTACTGCAAAAACCCGAAGTCATGAAGGCTTGGCATTTTGCCCACAAGCTATATCCACGAGCTTTATCCAGTGAAAAAGCCATTTCCTCTTGTGGTGTGTTGCCCTGGGGCAGATGCACAAGGGTGCTGCAGGGGTAGGATGGCAGGTAAGGCTGGTTGAACTAAGCCAAGTTCTCGATCTCATGGTCATTAAAAGAACTGAGAGCAATGTCATCACACTAAGTCTTGTAACGATGGAACAGTTCCTCCTCTGCCCCAGCGGCCCTCCCCCTCAAATTTTAAAGATAATATTGGCAGGATGTACCTTGTCCATATTGTTTTGAAAATGTGCTTACTAACACTACACATAAGCAACTGATTGAGAGGGAGGGAAGGGAAAAAAAGCATCTTAGCTTTTGAAAAGTCTCAAGTGCAGAAGAAAGTACAGTCTTAAGTAGACTGACATTATTATCATTAATTAACTGGGCATACATACTGTCCTAAGTTTTCAAGTTACACCCTACTGTAATTTAAGTATTTTTTACACTTTCACAGTCATTAATAGTAATATGGCAATGTGTACCACTGATCTAGGAAATGAAGCACAAATCCGCAACATCAATTAGGAGATGATGGATAGTGTGGTAGTAGAGGAATCAGTTGTTCATAATCAGTTGTTGATACGCCACGAGCAAATATTAGCAGTTCTTCCCTCCCATCTAATCATCCACTTCTGGCAAACGAGCTACGTCTTCCTTTCTGCTTCTACTGCACCTGGCACATACATTCACTTCCTCACATTGTTGCTTTATACATTTAAAAATAATTGTCGCTTTATACATTTGTTTTTCTTATTGATATCATTTCTGAAAGAATTAGAAATAGTCGTGGTAAAGACAGTGTATGATTATTATTTTTTAAATCTTAGCATTATTTAGAACCTAACTAAAGGCATCTGTGTGTATACTTTCACATAGTACG
>VMDR010038001.1:0-10083 GCA_007922815.1 Macrotus californicus | reverse complement strand
ATTTTGGGGGGCTGGTTGTGGGTTGTTTAATTCTCCAATTAAAATCTGTAAACAGGCTCTCTATTAGTTTTAGTACTCTTCTCCTGTTATTCTCCTCCTCATTTTCTCTTCTTGAACTACACTTGTCTGGACACTTTCCTTGAACATCATATCAGGCAAGTTCCCTTTTAGAGTCTTTGCACAGGCTTCATTCATTCTGCCTGGAACATTCTTCCTTAGATATGTTTACATAACCAGAGGTTTTTACCCAAAAGTAACCTGGTAAAAGTAAATCTTCCCTACTTGGTTTATTTAAAATGTTATATTTTCCTATTTGTTATTTTATTTTTTTTCCTTCTTTGTCCTTATCACTAGCATACTGTATATTTTGTTTATACCTTTTACATAAAATTAACATTTTCTATAATGTCTGTCTCTCTCCCTTGCTAGAGTATAGGCAACATTGTGGGTAGAGATCATTTATCAGTGTGCCTCTTTTCTTCACTGCTGTATAGTGAGGGCCTAGAATAGTGCCTGGCACCTAGTAGGTGCTCAGGAAATATTTAAATGAATGAGTACCTAGGATTACCTTAAATCAGTCATTAACTTGACATTGGTCAAGTCACTTCTCTCTATGGACTTTCTTTCCCTGTAAAATAGGGCTGCTGAGGGAAGCCTTCATGCAGAGAACACATTTGAATTGAGACTGAAGATGGATCAATAGGCAGAGAGAAGGGATAGGGTAGAAAATAAGTGCTCTCTAAATTTAGGGAAGGAAACAAATAGAAATGGAGCAATCCAGAAGGTATCAGAAGGCTGGAGTGTGTGTGTGTGTATGCGTGTGTGTTAAAGAGAGAGGGAAGCAGAGATAGATAGTGGGGAGACATGAGGAGAGGGGAAGATAGGGCTGGAAAATAGTTAAATTGAGATCAGATTGTGGAAGCCTTGGAGAAACCATGATAAAAGCTCTAGCTTTTAAAAATTTTGCCTCTAGGGAATCAGTTTGTTTTTCAGCCATGAGTGATAATCAAATCACTCACAGAGTTGTTCTTTAAGGAAAATTTGTCTGATAGCAGAGTGAAATGTGAATTGAAAATAGGCAGTTGGTGGGAGGGAAAGGGATAGTTAGGATGTTGTGACATTATTATATTCATATGATATGATGTTTTGGCCTGAAGAGTAGCAGAGGAGGAGTTTAGGTTTTCCTCTCCATAATTGGAGATTATTAAATAGTAAGGTGACAGCTGTCTTTTTGACTGGCTGCAGTGTGAAGAGCACAAATTATATTATGTACTAGGGGTACAGAGCAACAGAGTAGTGATTCTTACAGGCCTGGGCTCTACCCACACTACTTAATCTGTTTTGAGGGTAGGCATGTATCTTCAAAAGAACTTTAGATAATTCCGAGGTGCCTCCTTGGTTACAATCCACTGAAGTAGAAGATATATTGTCTTTAATATTGAATTTAAAATTTAATTGTAGGATAAAATATGCCTATATGAAACAATTTGAGATTGAAGTCAGCATATTACCTAAGAGCAACATAAAGAATATAATTGTACAATCAATTCTTGGTTATTTTTCACAAGAGAGGAAAGAATAACACCCAAAATAAAATGACAATAGAATCTTACAACACAGTTAATTACATGAATTCAGCTATGTCAAATCATGGGTCAAATCATATTTTTAAAAAATATTTCATTGGGGTAAAATCCTGATATGCTAGAATTTACCCTCAGTGAATCTTTTTAAATAAGTTACTTAATCTCATCTCTGAGTTTCTGCTATATGTTGGGCCCTGTCTTAGTGGTAGGAACACAGTAGTGAACAAAACCAGACAGAGCCATGGGTCCTTTTGCCTTTGGTATGCTTTTTAAAACACACAGACATTTGTCCAGGAGGGCCTTCCTTGTGAGGGGTCCTAATAATCTGTGCAGAAGCAGGAAGGAGGCCTTGGTTTAATAAAGCTAGTAATAGATAATAGAGAATTAACTGTGCTTTACATTAAGGTCACATTTGGAAATGCTACACATTGCTCAGAATCTGGATTCATACTTTGAGAGGTATTAGCATCAACAAAATTAGTTCTGTCTCACTGAAAGATTTATAATGGTAAATCTCAGTCTTTTAAATTTTATTTTTATTTTTAAATAGTAGAAATATTAATTTGGGTCATTTATCATTTTAACAGTTTGATCATCTTTCATCTCTGGTAGTGATAGCATGTTAGCTCCTGACCTAGGGTCAGATTCAAACCAAGTCATTTTTTTTAAAGATTTTATTTATTTATTTTTAGAGAGGGGGAAGGGAAGGAGAAAGATATCAATGTGTGGTTGCCTCTCACGTGCCCCCTGCTGGGGATCTGGTCTGTAACCCAGGCGTGTGTCGTGACTGGTAATCGAACCGGTGACCCTTTGGTTTGCAGCCCACACTCAATCCACTGAGCTACACCAGCCAGGGCAAACCAAGCCATTTTTACACCCAGGTTTTCTAAATATGAAAATTAGACTACTGTATATTTTCATGTACTAAAACTTCCAAATTTGAGTTCAAGGATAAGCAGCAATAATAAAAGGGAAGAAGTGAGTCCTGGCCGACACAGTAAATTCTTTCTGTAAGTTCTGTTTTAAAGATAGAAAGAAATAGTGTCTTAACTTTAGTTGGCATTTAATAAATTCATTCAGTCCACCTAATTTTTCTCAGCTAATTCAAATATAAATGTTGAAAAGTACCCCATGCAGCCATGCCAGCTTTGTATTAAGGTATATATACTAATTTGGTATATATCAAATTTTAGAAATAAAAGAACCCACAGTACATAAATTTAAGTTGCCACATTTTATTTACATGGGAGTTTAGATTTAAAGTTTGTCATCCTGAAGTATTTAATACTAGTTGCTTCTACTATGAAGCATGCTAATAATAACAGATAATCTTTATGAAGTGGTTACTAAGTGCCCATTACTATATTAAGCACTTTATACACATGAACTGGATGTTTGAAAAAAGGTTGATTGAGGTATAGTTTATATATAGTAGAATTTTCCCTATTTATGTATATAGTTCTGTGATTTTTGACAACATACATAGATAATATAACTGTTAATCGATGGTTGTTGGTGCCAATTGCCAATCCAGCATCAACAGGAGTCTCCAATTTGGGATGTGGTGAAGAAGGAAACTTTATTTAGTGCAAAACAGCTCGATTGTGATACAGCATGGCTGTGAAAACAACATGACTCTGCTCTGGTCTTCACTGGTTTGCTTTGTTTGGTGCTGGTCTGCTCCACTGTGCTCTGGTCTGCTCTTGCGACACATCTTCAGTGTTTCAGCTCAGCCAGGGAAATCCAGTTCATTCTTTAGAGGGAAGGGAAAGTGCACTGTCTGAGCCAGTGAGGAACTGGATTATATAGAAAGAAGTCCTTGCCCCTGGCCCCTGATTGGGCTGTCCTCATGCTAATGAGGACTACAAATCCTTGCAGTTTGATTGGTCCAAAAAGGCACTTTCCTGATTGGTCAGAATGGAGCTCCTCTGATTGGTTGGTGAAGATGTTGAACTGTAGCTGCACAGACCCTATTGGATGGGGAAAGCCTCAGTCCTATTGGTTGAAATAGGATTCCAGGAACGCCTTTATAGGGTTGGTTCAGATGACACATGACACAAATAAAGTGCAAGCAGATAGTTCAGTTTAGAGGAAGGTAGTTTGGTGCAGGTATCTCCCTGAAGTGCAGTTTGCATGAGAGGCCTCTGTGTGGAAATGGCTACTAGGCTGTTTTTAAAAAAATTTCAGGTCAGTTAGCCACCAGGAGCCACTTCCCCCCCATTACTTTTTAAGATGTTATTTATTTATTTTTACAGATAGGGGAAGAGAGGGAGAAAAACATCAATCAGTTGCCTTTCACACATCCCACAACCAGGGATCTGGTCTGCAGCCCAGGCATGGGCCCTGAGTGGGACTTGAACCAGTGACCTTTTGGTTTGCAGGCCAGTGCTCAATCCACTGAGCCATACCAGCCAGGACTAGAAGTATTTCTTAGTAGATATCTTCTTTCTCAGGATCCACATAACCACTAGCACAATCACCATAAAGAACATTTCTATTCCCCTAACAGTTCCCTTGTTTTCCTTTGCAGTCAATCCCCTTCCCTCATTTCCAGCCCGGGGCAACCACTGATAGAATTTCTGTCTTTTTTGTTTGGCCTCTTCCAGAATGTCATATAAATGGAATCATAGAGTATATATTTTGAGTCTAGCTTATTTTACTCAGCCTGATGTGTTTAGATTCATACATGTTGTAGCACTTATGAGCAGTTCAAAAGTTCATACCTTTTTACTGCTGATAGCATTCCATTGTATGGATATAAGACAACGTGCTTAGCCATTCACCAGTAGTTGGACATGTGAGTTTTCAGTATTAGGTGGTTAGAAGTAAAACTGCTCTAAATATTTGTGTAGAAGTTTTTTTTTTCTTAATAGATGTATATCTTCATTTCTCAAGAGTAGATATCTAGGAGTGGGACTGCTGGATTATTGTATAATAAATATATGTTTAACTTCATAAGAAACTGCCAAATTATTTTCCAAATAGGCTGTACCATTTTGCATTCCCACAAACAATATATGAGGATTGTTTTTTGCTCTGTATCCTCACCAGCACTGTTTTTAAAAGCTATTTTAATGATATATAGTGGTATTGTGACTTTAGTTTTATTTCCTTATTTAGTAATAATGTTGATTTTTCTGTGCTTATTCACTATCTGTATCTCTTCTGTTCAGTGGTTTGACTGTTTTAAAAATTGATTTGTTTCCTTATTTTTTAGTTTAAGTTCTTTATATTCCATGGACTGATTTTAATTCTCCCAATAATCTTTTGGGTACTGTTAGCCTAAATCACAGATAAAGAAGTTAAGGCACAGGATTGTTATGTAATCGTGCAGGATTACACAGCTAATGGGTGGCAGAGCTGGGATTTGAACTCAAGTAATTTGGCTCTGGAACCTGTGCTGTTTTGCCTTTTTTTTTCTCTCCTTTCCCCTGTCTGGACTGATTTCTTGGGACTGTGAGTACAACCAGGATCCAGTTCCCGTGCGCGGTAAAATAATATTAATAGGGATGCCCCTGGTCAAAGGGGCAATATATTATAATAGCAACTCTGGAACCATCTCCTTAGCAAAAGATAAGATAACTTGTTGCTGTTGAAGAGGGGTAATTATTTTCATTTTGTGTCTCTTATTTCCCTTATATATGTGTGGCCAAAAACACTTCTTTTATTTATTTTTTTAATATATTTTATTGATATGCTATTATAGTTGTCCTGTTTTCCCCCCTTTATTCCGCTCCACCCTGCACACCTACTCCCACCCACATCCCCCCGCTTTAGTTCATGTCCATGGATCGTACAGAAGTTCTTTGGCTTCTACATTTATACTATTCTTAACCTACCCCTGTCTATTTTCTACCTACCATTTATGCTTACTTATTCTCTGTACCTTTTCCCCCTCTCTTCCCCTTCCACTCCGCCACTGATAACCCTCCATGTGATCTTCATTTCTGTGATTCTGTTCCTGTTCTAGTTGTTTGTTTAGTTTGTTTTTGTTTTTAGGTTCGGTTGTTAATAGCTGTGAGTTTGTTGTCATTTTACTGTTCATGTTTTTTATCTTTTTCTTAGATAAGTTCCTTTAACATGTCATATAAAAGGGCTGGGTGATGATGAGCTCCTTTAACTTGACCTTATGTGGGAAGCACTTTATCTGCCCTTCCATTCTAAATGAAAGGTTGGCTGGATAGAGTAATCTTGGATGTAGGTCCTTGCCTTTCATGACTTGGAATACTTCTTTTCATCCCCTTCTTGCCTGCAAGGCTTCTTTTGAGAAGTCAGCTGAGAATCTTATGGGAACTCCTTTGTAGGTAACTGTCTCCTTTTGCTGCTTTTAAGATTCTCTCCTTTTCTTTAATCCTGGGTAACTTAATGATGATGTGCCTTGGTGTGTTCCTCTTTGGGTCCAACTTCTTTGGGACTCTTTGAGCTTCCTGGACTCCCTGAAAGTGTATTTCCTTTGCAAATTGGGGAAGTTCTCCTTCATTATTTTTTTAAATAAGTTTTCAGTTTCTTGGTCTTCTTCTTTTCCTTCTGGCACCCCTATGATTCAGATGTTGGAACATTTAAAGATGTCCTGGAGGTTCCTAAGCCTCTCCTCATTTTTTAAAATTCTTGTTTCTTCATTCTGTTCTGGTTCAATGTTTCTTGCTTTCTCCTCCAAACTCTTAACTTGAGTCCCGGTTTCCTTCCCATCACTGTTGGTTCCCTGTAGATTTTTCTTTATTTCACATAATGCAACCTTCATTGCTGCCTGGGTGTTTTTTATGCTGTTGAAGTACCCAGTGAGTTCCTGGAGCATCCTGATAAACTGTTTTGAACTGTGCATCTGATAAATTGGTTATGTCTTTGTCGCTCAGTTGTATTTTTCTGGAGCTTTGATCTGTTCATTTTGGCCTTTTTTTTTTTTTGTCTCGGTGCCCCTGTTATGTAGTAAGGGGCGGAGCCTTAGGTGTTCACCAGGGTGGGGCAACCCGTATTGCTGCATTGTGATGCTGTATGTGGGGGAGGGTCCGAGAGGGAACAGAGTCACTTGCTCTGTTTTCTGCTGATTTTCAATCACTTCCCTTGCTACCCAGAAGCAAATTGGGCCCTTCTGGTGCTGATTCCCGGGTGGGTGGGCTTGTGTATATTCTAGGACCCTGTGGGCATGTCCAACGAACTCTCCTGTGAGGCTAGGAGTTTCTCCTGCTGCCACCTCAATCCCCACAGGTGTTTTCAGTCAGAGGTTTTAGGATTTATTTCCCAGTACTGGAACCCTGGGTTGTGCAGTCTGTCTCACTCCCCAGTCGTTCCTCCCAGTTTATCTGCACACGAATGTGGGACTACCTAGTCCGCCGGCTACCGCCTTGCTGTGATTCCTTTCCACCTGGCTGCCTGTCTCTGCCCCTCCTACTGGTCTGGATGAATGTTTCTTTTTTAACTCCTTGGTTGTTGGACTTTCATACAGTTTGATTTTCTGTCAGTTCTGGTTGTTTCTTGTTTTTATCCCTTTTTTTTGGTTGTGGGAGGAGACATAATGTGTCTACCTACACCTCCATCTTGGCTGGAAGTCCCAAAAACACTTCTTTTAAATTACAGTCCAAATACCTGCCATTATCAAGCAATGAGTTTTATATAAATGGATTTTCTCAGTAGCAGAAGCTTATCCTTTTATGTATCCATGCTTCATAAAAAATTTCACACACTTGATGTCATTCATTTTGTTTTTAAAAACCTTTATCATGATAATGCTCACTTGGAGGCACTCATCTGTATGGTGATATGCTTTGGGAGAATGTAGAATATGTTGAGCTTATAGGGTAGCTTCAGATCCCAGTATTTTTTGCATTATATTTATTTATAAAGTAGTTTTATAGTTTTTAATTTTTTTCTCTCATTATCAGCTTTGTCACTTGTTTCTTTTGGCATCACCCATTCTCTATTCTCTCTCTCACTTTCTATAATTTCTAATTAGCTAAAAGATAATCAAATTACTAGGCTTATATGGATATTGTCAGCTTTGGGAAATGACTCGGGTTTTCTAGTAAACGTTTCCTGTGACTGCTCAGAGGACCTTTTTCTTGGAGTTTGGATATTGAATAGTCATTCTGGATACATGAGCTAAATTAAACAAAATATGGCATTTGGCAATAGAAAAGTGATATGTTTTTCTTTTTAGCATAATTTTTATTAATAATTTGTTTAACCATGGGTATTATTTTAATAACAAGATAAACAAATCAAGCAATGTTCAGTGGAATGGAATAAATAGGTACTTAATGGACAGCAAGTTGGTTCATTGTCATTACATTTTGTAGCAGTTTGTAGAGTTCCTAAGTCAGTGACAGCTTGTCCTCTCAGCTGTGCCTCTAGTAAGGCAGAATAATTACTTCCAAGTAATTAACTAAAGGGAGAATACCTTGCCAAGTTCCATTTACTTTTTGTAAGATATTAGGATGAAGGCTAGCTAGTGACTTACACTTCATCATTTAAAGTACTTTTGGAAAGCATTAGTTTTTAAGCTGTTTTGATCAATTTAAACTCTTAGGATAAATTAATAAATATTCACCCAGGGGGGTAGGGTAAGTACTTATAGTAATGTTTCAGCTGCATGGACACCTTGTCAGATGTACAGTGGCTTGGAGAGCAAAACTTTACTGGCCACATCTTTTGTTGGTGCCCTTAGGCTAGATGTGTATGGTACAGCCCAATACATAGTATGCTTTTATTTATATTTGAAAGGTATAGAAAATTGTGGCCATGTCTTGGAAGTAGTAGAGCTATGAACCATGATTGCATTGATAATAATTTTAAAATAGGGTTTTATCAAGCTTGCAGTTCTATTTAAAATCATTTTGTTATATTAAACTTTAGTTCCTTTCTAACCTCAAGTTTGGTATCATTTTTTAGTATAACCAGATTAATTCTCACTTATTTTTCCACTGAACTTTGAATTTTCTAGTGGATATCTGTTTAGTGAACTTATAAATCTGCATCTGGTATTGCAGTTTGCTAGCTGTTCCAGAGTACATAGTAATATACCCCTTTCATATAAAGGTTAATGAGTAGCCAGGTTAGATTCACCAGTTCATTGTTACTTACATTAAAAGCTAGAAAGTTTCCCATCTTCCTTCCATTCCTTCCCATGCTTTTTTTCTTTGTTTCAGTTACTTGATACATTAAAATTACTTTTACAAATTAAGATTTTTTAAAAATACAACATACAGTTTTTAATTTTGCCTCCTTGTGGGTTCTGATTGTATTTTGTTATTAATTTTAATATGGTAATTAACACGAGCTGGGTAATGGTTTAATCAAGGGAGATCTTGCTCCTTGGCTCTACCTTGCTCCTTTTTCTATACCTCTCCCCCGTTTATACCTGTAGATTAGCATATTTGACCTAGCAGAATAATTGGGTCCACAGCAACATGGGCGTGCCTCCCTTAGAAACACTTAGTTTCATGTATGACTCATAAGCTGAAGCACAGACACCACTTCCCCAATCTACAGGAGCCATTTTAACAGCATAAAACTTGCCGGATTGCTTTTTTATTTTCAAGCCCAAAGGACAATATTTAAAGATAATGAGAATATTTGAAGGTAATGTTATGATTTTGGGTACTTGCTTCTGGCTGTTTCCTAAGCTGGTGAATGGAGGGCGGTTCTTACCTGTTGAAGAACATGGCTGAATGTGTTCTCTAACTCTGAGAAAATGTAGTCAGTCACATGCCTGACTGCACTTTTTAACTACTAGGGGAAACAAAGCATTCAAATACTGGAAAGTTTTAGATCTTGGTAAAGCATTTTTTAGGTTTTGTGTGATATTTTTTTCCTGTATGACTTGAGAATAAGGGAGATTTTTCTTTCTTTTTTTATATCACAAGGCAAACTAAGTCAAATTTTAATTTTTTTAAATGTAATTGTATTTTGAGGGTAGCCAGAAATTACAGTTAAATAAACTGTACTATTCATGTGTGATATTCATGTTAAGAAAAAAATTCAGGAACAATGATTTTATTTTGGCATTTTAGTTTAGGGGAGGTTTTGGGACAACTCAGTTATAGGTGTTGTACCTTGACTGTTCTCTCCTTTTTTTCTTTCTCTTAAGTTAATAAAATGATACTGAACATTGAATTTTGAAAATGGAAGTTTAAGTAAAATGAATGCTCATTTAGATAACAAGTAAAAGTGACATAAAGAGGAAGAAAGACTAGAATGATTCATTTACTTTTAGAAAAAAAATAATAAAGTTCTATAATTCACACTGGAAACTTGTTCTGAGTAACAGCCTGAGAAGCATAACTAGATTCTAAGAAAACACAGTATTTCAATTTGTATAAAAAGAAAAAGTAGAGTTTTGGCCTTTTTTCCTGTTTTTAATATGTGCTTGTTTTGTATTTTAACATGTGCTTATTTTATATTTTAACAAGTAATACCTTCTATAATAGAAAAGATTGTCCAGTCTTTTCCCAAAATATTTATCATTGAAATTATGAGATTTTGGCAAGTGTACATTCTGGTG
>VMDR010038000.1:0-10086 GCA_007922815.1 Macrotus californicus | reverse complement strand
CTTCTTTGGCGAATATAATAAACTGAAAAAGCCTGTGTAAGGCATAGACTAACCACGTGATAATTTCTTGAAAAATCAACAGAAGCTCCCTATCTACATTAAAGTCTTTAATTTCCACCCAACTTAGAATTATGCTTAAAGCCAATTTCTGCAACTCTACTGAGAAGTCATTAACAGATGGAACAGTGTCTCAAAAAACAAAAGTCCACGGAACAAATTAGAGCTTGTAGACAAAAGTAACTGTTAACTAAAAAGAAAGGTAATCAAATAGTGACTGATATTTAACATTTGTAAGTAGTCTGTACATTTTTGAGACTTCCCATCCAAAGAATTCAGTTATGTTTTATGACAAAAGAAATGGGGAAAAACATAGTCTAGGCTATAGTAGCCCTCCTTAAAGTCCATTACACAAGAGACACTGAAATATATATATAAGGCCAGAGAAAGAAAAGACAAAAAAAGATAAGGTTTAGGGATTATGTAGCACATGGTTTGTCCCTGTAGTTTTGTGAGGGCCAATTTGGAAAACGCATTCTCAAATATGCATATGTATTTTAAAGGATCTTCTGTTGCTTTCAAAATGGGATATAAGACAGAGCAGCCTTATGCCAAACATCGCACCACTGCAGGTTTTATTACATGCTGAGATTTTAGTTGAGCTGAAAAACATCTGGAAGAAATTCAGAGTAGTGTGTGCTTTTGAGTAAGTGGCCGTCATGTCCCTGTTTTATCACTTGTGGATGTAGAGTACAATAGAGTTAGAATCAAAATTAGAAAGGTATTCCAAGTTTTAGGTTGTAATCTTCAAAAGGATTAATTTTCACAGGAATTTTAAAATTTTGTTATGCTGAAGGTGTTTTCCTCTGCCTAATAGAATAACCTACGTAAGCATGCATACAGCTGTTTTGTGAGGGGCAGCCCCTAACAATATCTTTGGACTAAATTTTAACCAGCACCGACCCTAAGTGGATAAGCAATGTCGGTTTCCCAGGTTATGGCTAGTCAAGGAGATCCTCCAACAGCTATCAACTCTAGAAACTGAGTAATCTGATTCTTAATAAAGCAGCAGTCTTCACGCCAGGACATCTGTACTAACTGGGGTTATCCACACACATTTCAAGAGGAGTTTTAAGGGAATCCATTTTTACATTCTCAGCTTCCATGTGTCCTCTTGCCTAAAAGCGATCATGGCCGTTCACCTGAGCTGGAGGCTATGGACCTTATCACAGCTCCTCCTTTCCCCTCCTCTTTCTCAGTCGCCCTCTCCCATTTCAATAGAAGGCACAGGTCTCCCTAGACATAATTACTCTGAACATGGCTGTGAGATGCTTCGTACTGGAGTACTAAACAGAAACACGTTAGAGAAACTCAGAGTCTAGGAAGCCTTCTTCATCAAGGTAGTGGAACCTCCCTCCCATCCCATCATTAATGAATGCACTCCAGTAAAATTTTATATGCTTTTCAAATATTTATTGACATGTGTCATATATTTGTACTCTGTAGCTCAATTATGTACTAGTACTAATTGTGATAATGATTACAAAGGAATTTTTGAACACTTAGAACCTTATTGTCTCAGGAAGTTTTTAAAAATACATTTAGCTTAAATTTCTCTATGTTTTTTCATAAAAGTACAGTATGGTGATAAGAAAATTATAAAGTAGAAATATATGATTCACTAGCATGAAACAGGGAAATTGAAATGGAAATATAATTGCAAAGAAAACAAACTAACAAGATTTCTAAATACCAATAAATGTCTTGTTCATGGACTTTTCTCTTTTAATGGATGATGGTAGGATGAAATTGCTAAGATACTTCTATGCCATTGGTTTAAAAAAGTGTAAAAGTGTAATCTTAAAATGACAGAGTTCACAATATTATATGTATTCTCTACAACTGTTTAAACTTGGAGGTGGCAGTTTGCTCCTGTAGTTTTTTTATAGGGTCCAATTTGGAACATGCATTCTCCCAAATAAGACAGTCTGTATACCCATAATTTCATCATCATCTAAGGTTTTTAGAGGCATCTGAAGTCATGTTCTGTCTTTGCATTGTGTCTTGTATTTCAAAGGCGCTGATTTTGGATCGAACCAATTTTTGTCTTTAATGTAACACCATTAAAGATATTTCTTATCTCCTTACCTTATGCTTTGTACCATCAATAGCCTTTATTCAAATTCAGTAATTGCTCTTTTCACAGAAAAATAAAATTTTGAGGCAAGTTTAAACTGCTTAGTAATAATAATCCATGATAAAATTTTCCTTTCAAGTAGAATAGGTGTTCTACAGAGGTAAACTTGGTTAACTTTTAACAAATGTGGAAAAGTGGTGACTTTTCTGTAATATTTTCTTAGAGTTAGAAATAAAAGTTAAAAGAAATTTGAAGCTTGTATTTTGCTGACAGGTTTCAAATGTCTTTCCTTTGAAAAAGTGTGAAATGTTAGTGTATATGCACACTTTAATGTTTTATTTTTAAACATATGGTGCGGATACACTTGTATTAGCTAAGAGTCCTTGAAAGAAGGAAGCATAACTGAGACATTTGAGGCCAATATAATAATGAAGGGGAAAACTGCTTTTCCCATTAAAGAGAAAACAACTCAATAACAATTTTTAAAAGCCTTTTTTCAAATTCTAAGAATATATTTGAGTATGAAATCTGTACATAGCTGGTCATCTTCAATTCTTATCATTGTAAAAAAAGGTATTGAAACCAATTGGAATCTGCTGGCTTGGGAGTATAAAATATCTGCCCAGTCCCATTTTCCCCTGGGGCCGATTGCAGGAGGACAGAGGGCAATGGCGTTGCCCCAGAGGACTTTTTTCTTCCCTGCCTCCTTCAGCAAGATCATGCATCTCCCACATAACAAAGAATGGGAGAGATGGAGAGCCCTCTCTTCCCAAAGCTGCTGTCTTTCCCCTCAAAACAAAGGCCTTCCAAGTATAGTTTTATTTTTTGATGTTTTATTACAAGGCGTTTCAAACATAGAGGAATGTGAAAGAATTTTGTAGTTGATACCAATCACTTTTTACTATTAACATTTGACGATATTTGCTTTGCCACATAACCCTCTTCCTACCTAATTATTTTAAGTTTTTCTTTCTTTTTTTGGGGGGGGTGGGGTGGGTAGGAGAGTGACAAGTAAGTTCATTTTATCTCCATGGACAAAGTTCAGTCTATCTCCATTATGAGTATGCTAATGTCTAAGCTCTTGTCTCCTCATACTGCTGTGCTTAATAAAGCCTTTACAGTTCAACCCCAGGCACCTCCTGCTTCTCTTCTCTCCCAGCCTCGCCCCCAAGGTACCCAGACTCCACCCACAGCAGACTGCTCACCCTCGTCCGAACCTAACATGGACCACGGAGGCCTCCCAATTTGAGGTCCCTCCTTCTGTGGAGAACACTCACTTTCTCTGCTCTTCATTCTTCAAGATCCTTCCACCGCCATTATTTCAGGGAACATTTTTCTTCTGCCTCCAAACAGCACCTCCTTCCAGAGGTGTGCTGGTGAACGTTTAACCACCTGTTTACCAGGGGGGATAGCCCTGGTTTGTGGTATTTGCAGATTTCCATGGTATAGATGATTTCTTGCTCGGCAGCCGACTTCAGGCTCCCAAAACGAAGTCCCTGAGCAGGGAGTTCAGAAGGCATTCACTCAGCATACTCACACCAGCTGACAGCAGCGTCCCCCGGCAGTTTCACTCTGATGTTTGCACAGTGCATCGTCACTGCTCACATGCTCTTCTAAAGCAGAGACCATGCTTTGTTCTTGTTTCTGTTGGTAGCAGTTGGCACATGGCAGGCCGCATAGGGTAGGATTCACAAGAACACTTGAATGAATGATTTGGGTAATAACTTGTATGCTACATAGGACTTTCTACATACCCTTCATTCAGTTAAAACCGAGGAATTTATAGCAGCAGCTCCAGGGGTGGGAACTGTGAGCAGAGGACAGAGCCAGCACCTGTAATGTGCAGCAGATGTCCAAGTGGTAAGGACCTCTCTTCACCCCACACTGGGCCCCTCATCGCTGTGGTGCTGCTACAGTTTTTGAGTTCCCTTCAGAGGTTGAAATCACCCTGTGAGGATGTAACACTCACTCAGCAGGCCACTTGGCATAGATGCCTTTACACAACTGCATGAGAAGTCAGCAAGGTGCTAAGTTAAGGTCAGGAAGGACACATACTAAAAGCAAATCTTTAAAGATTCCCTTGTCCGTACATTAGCCTCTTCCCCTTTGAGGAAAATTGAGTATGCAGGGTTGTCTACATTTTAGAAATAGCACCATAATGCCCCAGGCATAAAAGGATATTAGAACTTAAAAGTTAAAGAGTGATAAAAACCAGAAAGATAAGGGATAGTTATTTGAATAGAAATATAAAATGAAACTTTACTTAAAATGATTAATTTTTTAAACATAGGAAATGCTGCCTTTCAGTTTTGAACTTCCAAGTTAAAATAAGTGATTATTTTCTTTATGATAAAAAATAATTAACCACAGTTTTTCATGTGAGAGGTCTTTTATGTGTCTTCATTATTTAATATACTGAATTTTAATTTGAGCTGCTGTTGTGCATTTTCACCACATGAACAAAGCAAGTACCAAGAGTGTTGAATATGATGTGATGTTTGCATGTTGCAGCTAGCAGAGTTCTAAAGAGCATCCTGTTGGCCTTGCTCCTTCTGTTGACTTATGGACTGTGAGGATGTGCTCTGGAACATCAGCAGTTGCAAAGGGTTTTCGTGAACTCTGGAAAATAACCCAAACCAGGAATATCAATAGTAAACATACAAAGCCCTTATGTCCGAACTTAAATTTATCCTGCTGTTGTTCAGCTCCTTTGAGTTCAATTATATATCAGTTCAGATGTTTTATTTGAATATTTTAAATGTTTGTGGCATTTTAAATGGGTGGTATTAGCTTAATTCTGATTTTGGTTATTTGGAAAATGTTGAAAGTAAGCCTAGGATATTTGAGGCATTCGTTTTTGATGGCTTTTCTTACTCGTTATGATTAGGATATTTGACTTTTTGAGTTAATATACTCTAATTTTACAAGAGGAGTATGGAGGAACCTAAAAAATGGTGGCATTTCTCCGTAAGAACAGCGCGGCTGTGTGCCAAGAGCCGCTGTTGGGAGCACAACTATGAATATGTTAAGTAGAATATCTGCTCTGTGCTCTCCAGTAAGTCATTTGATGTGAAAAAGATAAGGAATGGTAAACTGGCTGTGTCAGAATGTTCATTCTGCATTTAAAATTTCGTATTTACTTCGAGCATTTTCTGAACATTGGCTAATACTGAGCTCAGAAGGACAACTCTACATAATTTATTTCACTTCCAACTTAATGTCTTGCTTTTTTCCCCTCTGGTTATATGTTTTACAAGTCCTTTATTGAAAATTTTCTGGAAGATTATCTTTCTTGCATGTTTTATATATTTTATTTTATATTTTCCCCTTCTCATTTTTCTAAAATATATACAATTTCTATCTAGACACTTAACTACTCCTCCTTACTGCTTTTCTTGTGCTTCTAAATATAGTCATGATTTTTGGAGCTTTCCCACACTTTCCATTGTTTGTGTCTGTTGGATGGATTTTACGATCTGGCTCTCCTGCTTGCTGTAGAGGGTCAGAATCTCTTCCCTCACTTAGCACATCATGACCTCTGAGTGCACTGGGTCACTCAGGCTGGATAACATTAAACATAGAGCAGTAAAGCACAGTGTTAGATGGAAAACAGCATTTAACTGAAAAACTGAAAATGTATATATAGGAAAAACACCTTAAGGAGAGTAATTTCCATCTCAGTTTTTTGTTTCCTTTAACAAATGTCTTTTAGCAGTCTCTTCGTCATCAATTATGAGAAATCCAAGCACAGAAATTTCAGACTTTTAGATGGTCTTCAGGACAGAACTTACTGTATGAAGTCTTAATTAGAAAACATTATAAACATTTCTAAAAACTCAGAATTAAGTTTGAGGCAGGCAGTCCTACACCCACCCCAGCTCCCCTTCCAGTGTTCTGGCCACTGGAGTTTCATTCGAGGAAGCAATGGTGAAGGAGAATCCACGGTTGCACTTGATCGCCACAAGGACTGGACTGGAGAACGGCTTTTTCCCATTTGGATTTAAACTGACTACTCATTTGCAGGCAGAAGAGCTGGCAGGAGTAGTAGGTCCTGCCAAACAGCCATGTTCGGAGACAATTACCACATTGTGATTGCCACAGGAGAGGAAGGAATGAGGAAAAATATGAGCTGTTGGAGGGCTTTCAGGTCAGAGGGAAGGTGAGAGGAAGGCAGCTCACTGGTACACGCCTGGGGGACACCCGTGGGCAGGTGAGGTGGATCTGTATTAGCATCACCTCTGACAAATTAACCCCCTCACGAGAAGAAAGCAGCCCATTGTGTTCTTATTTTTGGGGGGTGGAGAAAGGCAGAGGCCTTTCCTCCAGACCTTTCAAAATTGTATGAAAGTGTTGGTGAGTTTTCTTTCTTATAGAAATCTTACGATGGTGATTAATTGTTTGACCCTTATCAAACAATGCAAAAGACTCCAAATTACATTCCTGAAAGCCCTCTAAGAGAAACAGAAACCTTTTATGCAAAAAGGTCAGAAAGCTTATTCTTGTCACAGCTTAAAACACCAAAATTTATACCAATGACCAGTTTTTGAACAAATCATGTGACTTAAACTGTTCATTGGGTTAGGAACATTTCTGATATTATATAAAAAGAATTATTTTGTAGCATTTCTTTGTAAAAAATATATTTTATTGATTATGCTATTACAGTTGTCCCATTTTTTTTCTCCCCTTTATTCCCCTCCACCTTGTACCACTCCTCCCACCAGCATTCCCCACCCCCTTCGTTCATGTCCATGGGTCGTACATACAAGTTCTTTGGCTTCTCCATTTCCTATATTATTCTTAACCTCCCCCTGTCTATTTTGTACCTACCATTTACGCTTCTTATTCCCTGTACCGTTTCCCTCATTCTCCCCTCTCTCCCTCCCCACTGATAACCCTCCATGTGATCTCCATTTCTGTAATTCTGTTCCTGTTCCAGTTGTTTGCTTAGTTTGTTTTTGTTTCTGTTTTTGTTGTTAGATTCACTTGTTGATAGTTGTGAGTTTGTTATCATTTTACTGTTCATAGTTTTGAACTTCTTTTTCTTAGATAAGTTCCTTTAACATTTCATATAATAAGGGCTTGGGGATGATGAACTCCTTTAACTTTATCTTTTCTGGGGAGCCCTTTACCTGCCCTTCCATTCTAAATGATAGCTTTGCTGGATAGAGAAATCTTGGATGTAGGTCCTTGCTTTTCATCCCTTGGAATACTTCTTTCCAGCCCTTTGTTGCCTGTAAGGTTTCTTTTGAGAAATCAACTGACAGTCTTATGGGAACTCCTTTGTACGTAACTGTCTCCTTTTCTCTTGCTGCTTTGAAGATTCTCTCCTTATCTTTAATTTTGGGTACTGTTATTATGATATGCCTTGGTGTGTGCTTCCTTGGGTCCAGCTTCCTTGGGACTCTCTGAGCTTCCTGGGCTTCCTAGAAGTCTATTTCCTTTGGCAGATCGGGAAAGTTCTCCTTCATTATTTGTTCAAATAAGTTTCCAATTTCTTGGTCTTCCTCTTCTCCTTCTGGTACCCCTATGATTTGGAAGTTGGAGTGTTTAAAATTGTCTCAGAGGTTCCTAAGCCTCTTCTCATTTTTTTTGAATTTTTGTTTCTTCATACTGTTTTGGTTGAATGTTTCTTTCTACCTTTTGGTCCACACCGTTGATTTGAGTCCTGGTTTCCTTCCCTTCACTGTTGGTTCCCTATGTATTTTTCTTTATTTCACTCTGAATAGCCTTCACTTTTTCCTCTATTTAACAAACATAACCATTTTTGTGAGCATCCTGATTACCAGTGTTTAGAACTCTGCATCTGATAGGTTGGCTATCTCTTCATCGCTTAGTTCTGTTTTGGGGGCTTTGATCTATTCTTTCATTCGGCCATATTTCTCTGTCTTGGAGCACCTGTTACATTGTAAAGGGTGGAGCCTTAGGTATTTGCCAGGGCAGGGCCACCTATGTTGATGCGCTGTGGCGCTGTATGGGAAGGAGGGGTCCAAGAGGGATCACTGCAGCTTGCTCAGCTCTCAGCAGCGTTCAGTCATTTCCCACGCTACCCACAAGCAAATTGGACCCTTCTGGTGCTGATTCCTAAGTGGGTGGGCTTGTGTACGTTCTAGGACCCTGTGGGTCTCTCCAAAGAACTTTCCTGTAAGGCTGGGAGTTTCTCCCACTGCCACAACCCCCACAGGTTTTTACAGCCAGAGATTTTGATGTTTTATTTCCCCAGGATGGAACCCTGGGTGGTGGGATCTGTCTTGCTCCAAAGTTGTTCCCCTGGTTTATCTGCATGCAAATGTGGGACTGCCGGCTCCACCAGCCGCCACCTTGCTACACATCCTCTCTGCCCTGGCTGCCTGTCTCCACCCCTCCTACCAGTCTGAATGTTTCTTCTTTAACTCCTTGGTTGTTGGACTTCCATACAGTTTGATTTTCTGGCAGTTCTGGTTATTTTTGTTCTTAAATTTGTTGCTGTCCTTGTTTAAATTGTGCGAGGAGGCACAGTGTGTCTACCTATGTCTCCATCTTGGCCAGAAGTTCGGATCCTACTCTGTTGCATTTCTGTTAGTGGCTTGTGTTAACACTTTCTACAAAGTCCCATACAGTGTATACATAAGAAGGACAACTTAGTCCCTTTGACCTGGGAGCATAAAAATCTTAAGAAGAAAGGTTTCTTACTGTGACTGGCACTCTTCCAAATATGCCAGGGGAATTTAAGAAAACAAAATAGATTCACTAGAGATCATATAGTAGTAGATTAAAAATGATTAAAACAAGAAAAGGTTTATAATAACAATAACCTACATACATTGATTTTTTTTTCCATTTGGAAAAATGTAGTAAGTGGTGAAACTCATTCAGACAGACCTGTGTGCAACTTAATTACCTAAGTACTAAAATACAAACCACGTGCCACCGTCTCTCACCAAATCCAACTTTGTAGTTTTCTACTTTTTCCTATGCAACTTGTGACCCAACCAGAAGATGAAAAACTTTCAGGTGCTAAGATAAATGTTCTGTGGTCATTTAGTAATACACACGATGTTCCAGGGAGCACAACGAGTTGAGACTCCTTAGTTTGATCACTTCCAGGGAGAACTTTTGAAAAAGCAGTTTCCTAATGTGCTCTTCCCAGCATGGAGACAGGAAATGAGCAGACCCTGCAGACTAACTTTATTTTTCCTGCCAATGCACACTCTCTTTGTGTAAACGTAAGAGAAGGGAACTCAGCTAGAAGACAGGCGTAGAGACCTACCCTCTCTGCTCAGTGATTTTTCAGCTAGCTCTTTACCCACCTGCTCAAGGAAATTTCAAAAGTTACTCTTTGGCATTTCAGGGACAAATCAAGAATCACATCCAGGTATCAAGGCCAGGTACATAGGTTTTTAAATTGATTTACAGACAAATTCCCTTAGAGGAGGGAAAAGACACTGGGTTTGCTCACTACTGTCTATTACATTAAAATATTATGAAATAATTACGGTAATGTCAAAGGCACTGACCAGTCACCTTTCCGTTTTACTCTGTAGGAGCCACAGCTGCAGCCCGGAAGGAGGTGATAAGGAACAAGATCCGAGCAATAGGCAAAATGGCCAGAGTGTTCTCCGTTCTCAGGTGGGATCGTTTTTCCTCTATTGCTGCTTTTAATTTTATTGTGTCACTCAATAATCATTTTAATATTTTAATCTGGTAATTTAAGTATTTTACTAGATGATACTTGATTTACCATAATTATTTTTTCTTTTAAATGGAATCGTTAGTGTCTCATTGTTTCAGTCCAACTGAATCACACTGAATGACTTCTGTGGAGAAGGTCTCTAAATATTTTGCTTCACATTTATCCCTCCATTTGCTGCTGGACTTTTAAAACATTCATTTCACAATAGGTTGAACATGAGGTGAAATAGGAAAGCTATTATGATCTTTTTTATTTTTCATTCTGGCTCTGTGGTAAAGAG
>VMDR010037999.1:0-10089 GCA_007922815.1 Macrotus californicus | reverse complement strand
AAATGAAGAACGATCTAACAATGGCCAGAGGGGAGGGGGGAGGGAACAGTGCGGGGAAGGGTTTCCAGGAAACACTATAAAGGACACATGGACATAACCAAGAGGGAGGATGGGAGCAAGGGAGGGAGGTGGGATTGGCTGGGTTGGGGGGGGAGTGGGGGGGAGAAAATGCAGACAACTGTAAATGAACAACAATGAAGTAATTAAAAAAATATATGAACTCTAAAAAAAAAAAAAAGAGCGTTACATTCCATCACCTCCCACAGGATCTAGTAAGGACTCAGTAGGTCCTTCAGGGTCTTTGGCCCACTGCAAATAGGGAGCACGCTGAAGGACGTCAAAATAGGAATTAAGAACTAAAAAGGCTACACCCAGAATTAACCAAATCACAGCACCAAATTATTGATTAGGTGATTCTCAGGGCATGATTAGGGGTTGTGCAGCAGAAGAGGCGTGGAAAGACAGAGAGAATGTAACAAATGAAAAAAAAGGCATGACTCCTCTCTTCCAAGGAGCTTACACTCTAGACGAGAAAAATACTCAATCATTGCTATGTACTGAACTGTGCTCCAAGCCCACCAAATTCGTATGTTGAATCCCTAACCCTCTGTGTGCCTGTATTTGAAGAGAGGACCTCTACGGAAGTTGTTAAGGTTAAATAAAGTCATATAGGCAGAGCTTTGACCTGATAGGATTCGTGTTGGTACAAGAGGAAACACCATAAAGCCCTCTCTCTCTCTCTCTGTCTCTGTCATGTGAGGCATCTGTCTACAAGCCAGGAAGAGGGCTCTCACCAAAAACCAAATCAGCCCGCACCTTGATCTTGGACTTCTAGCCTCCAGAACTATGGGAAATACATTTCTGTTGTTTAAACTGCCCAGACTATGATGTTATGGCAGCCTCAGCTGACTAATACAATCATCTTTTCAAAGCAAAGTAAAAATTCACATAAAACAAAGTACTTTTGTGCTTGCATGGGACAAGGAATGGCCAGCTTATAACTTAACATACATAAGCAAGTCTATTTCTTCCCATCAACTTTCCCTTACAAGTTCTACTGGCTTCTACAAGTTCAAGGATGTAAGCACACTTTGTAATTCTAAACAAAGTATATTAGTACTTAAAGATCAATCTTAGTTATTAAAAAACTCTAAAATCTGATGACTGTCCAGCGAAGCCCATTAGGTGACAAACATAAAGCTTACAATTGGGAGGAAATCCCCAAATCCCAGCTTCTCCCTGAGAAGCAAAGTGTTTGGACTATCCATACCGCACCCTAAGTTTTAACAGAGCCATCCAAGGGCCCCTAAATCATCTAGCCTGGAGAGCCAATAGAGCTTGTATTTGCAAGTCCCACAGGACTATGGTAAACAAAGAGTCTTTTTTAAATGAGTGTAGGACACTCCCTGGGGCTATCCCCCCAGGCTGAGTTCAGAGGAAGTAAACCAAAACACCCTTCTCCCAGTTTTTCCTTGGAAGGGACTGGACTACAGATCTTCCTAACTATTGTGGAAGGTCTGGCTTCTAAGTAGCCAGTATGGGATCCTCTAAGTAGCCATAATAACTGGGACCCTCATGGAAGCCCAAAAGAGCAATTAGGAAAGAAAAAATAAATAAGTAAAAGGTAATCAGAAAGGAGGGGGTAAAATTGTCTGTTTGCTGAGGACATATCATATATGGAAAACCCTAAATACTCCACCCAAAGAAAAACTGTTTGAACTATAAACAGATTCAGTAAAGTTGCAGAATACAAAAATCAATTGCATTTCTACACGCTAACAACAAAGCACGGAAAAGAGAAATTAAGAAAACAATCTCATTTATAACAACATCAAAAAGAATAAAATACTTAGGAAGAAATTTACCCAGGAGGTGAAATATCTGTACACTAAAAACTGCAAAACACTGATGAAAGAAATTGAAGAAGACACCAATAAATGGAAAGATATTCTGTGCTTATGGATCAGAAGAATTAATGTTGATAAATGTCCATACTATTCAAAGTGATGTACAGATTCCATTCAATCTTTACCAAAATTCCAATGGCATTTTTCACAGAAACAGAAGTAATCCTAAAACTTGTATGGCCCTGAATGGCCAAAGCAATCTTGAGAAAGAACAAAGAGAAGGCATTACACTTCCTGATTTTAAACTATTACAAAGCTATAGTAATCAAAAAAGTATGGTATTGGCATTAAAAAAAAGAAACCAGATACATAAATCAATGGAACAGGATAGAGAGCCCAGAAATAAACCCATGTATATATGCTCAATTAATTTTCAACAAAGGCACCAAGAATATATAATGGGGAAAGGATTCTCTCTTCAATAAATTGTTGGGAAAACCAAATATCCACATGCAAAAAAATGAAACTTATACCATACACAAAATCTATGCAAAATGGATTAAAAACTTGAATATGAGATCTGAACCCTTAAAGCTCCTAGAAGAAAACATAAGGGGTAAGTTTCTTAACAGAGGTCACGGCAATGATTTTTTTTTTTTAATTTGGCACCAAAAGCAGAGGCAGCAAAAGCAAAAATAAATACGTGGGACGACATCAAACTAAAAAGCTTCTGCCCAGCAAAGGAAACCATCAAAAATGAAAAAACGACCTATGGAATGGAGAAATTTTACAAGCCAAGTATTTGATATGAGGTTAATGTCTAAAATATACAAGGTACTAATAGAATTCAGTAGCAAAACAAAAAAAAACAAAAACAATTAAAAATGGACAAAGGACTTAAATAGACATTTTTTCCAAAGACAAACAAATGACCAACAGGTACATGAAAAGGTGCTCAACTTCACTAGTCATCAGAAAAATGCCAACCAAAACCACAGTGAACTATCACCTTACACCTGTTGGAATGGCTTTTAAAACACAGGAAGTAACAGATGCTGGTGAGGATGTAAGAGAAAGGGGGGGGGGATCCTTTTGCACAGTTGATGGTAAGGTAGACTGTTACAGTCACTGTAGACAACAGTATGAAGTTTCCTCAAGAAACTAAGAATAGAACTACTCTGTGATCCAGCATTCCTACTTCTGGAAACAAGTCCAAAGAAAACAAAGTTATTATCTCAAAGAAATCCGAATGTTCCCGTCTTCACTGCAGCATTATTTACAACAGGCAAGATATGGAAACAACAACCTACGTGTCCCTCGAAAGACAAATGAATGAAAATAATGTGGCATATATGTATATACAATGGAATATTATTCAGCCTTAAAAGCATAAGGAAATTCTGTCATTTGCAATAACATAGATGAACCAGGAAGTCATTGTGCTAAGTGAAATATGCTGGGAAGGCAAATACTACATGATATCACTGATACGTAAAATCTAAAACAATATGTATTTTTTTCAATTGAGCTCACAGAAACAGAATAAAATGGTGGTGGCCATGGGCCGGATGAGGGAACGAGAAGAGGATAAATAAGTTCTATGGGTCAAGGATAGCATGGTGACTAGCTGATAAACTGCATTGAATACTTGAAACATGCTAAGTCGGCAGATCATAAGTGTTCACACACACACAGGCAAATAGATGAGGTGCTGGAGGTGATGGATATGTTAACTCAATTGTTGGAATCCCTTTACAGTGTATACAGGAAATGAAATCATCTCGGACACTTTAAATATAACTTCACTTGTCAGTTACACCTAGGTCAATCTAGAAAACAAAAGGAATGAAGTACTGATACGTACTACAATGTGGAAGAACCTCAAATACATTCTGCTGAGTGAAAGAAGCCAGACAGAAAAGGTCACATGTTATATGATTCCATCTATCTGAACCACCCAAAAAATATAAATCCAGAGATAGAGCCCAAAGTGATGTTCGCCGGGGCCTGGAGAGAGGAAGGAACATGGAGAAACTGCTGAATACACAGGGGTCTGCTTTGGAGTGACGGGCATGTTTGGAACTACAGAGAGACGGCACAACATTGTGAATGTACTAAATGCCACTGAATGACATGAATTTCTCTTTAATATGCCACTTTTTAAACATTTCTTAAACAAAAACCAATAGACGTTATATGTAATCAAGACAGACATGAATTGCCAATTAGTTGAGCTGTAATTAAGCTTTGTGATAACTAACACAATTTCTTTTCTCCCGAAATCTTGACAGAAAGACTTCCAAAAGATTAGATCCACAGTGGATGACAGTCATCATTGCAAAAAACATCATTGTCATTAGCATAACAAGCACAGTTGCAAATTTGTTTGCAATTTACTGAAGGAACAAACATTGTCAAGAGAATGGAGAGGGTTTGTTGATCCTGAATCTCCGCCACATTTGTACAGGGAAGCTGCTTTGAAGCCCCTTTTTATCTTTTAACCAAAAACCAAATTGCTTTGTGATTTAACATTGCTACTATAACAAGTGGAAAATTCTCCTACTTTAATCTTAGCCAAAGATGAGAAGGATAGCTAAGTGAATAATGAATGAGAGCTATTTAGAAACATGAATATAAATGTCCTGTGGCTTGTGGTCCAGTCCTTCGTTTTCAGTAGTTTATGCATTTGACTTCTCCAGATTATATTTGTATTCTGCTTTGGAAGATGGCATCTGAATCTTCGTTTCACACATTGTGATGCTCTTAGATATTGGAAACGCTGGAAGATATCATTTCCTTGGGTTTAGTTTTATTTGTGTTTGAATGCAAATCCAAATGACATGGCAACATCACAAGCATTTTTGTAATCTACATTTTCCATTATTTTTAACAAAAATAAACAAACAAACAAACACTAGTTTCTTCCCTTGGATTTCAATAAGGAAAAGCAAGTAGGGTTTCAGAGACCGAGAATCTAAACTGGAATCCTGTTTCAGCCCTTTATAAATTTACCCTGCAGTACACATAGTAGGCAGCTCTAATTAATATCATTATCAAAACAAAAACAAAAAAAACCCAGAAGTTTGGAAGAGAAGGGAAGAGTATGAGAGCGAAAGGAGAAAGGGAAAAATAGAAAAAGGAATGAGGAAAGATAGAGAGGGACTTCTAGAGAATCATTGGTTATATATTCTGAAATGTAATGCAAGATTTCGGAGTCTTTGCCCTGGTTATTCTTCTGATTTTACCATGATGTTCCATTTCTTTGCTGTTTTCCCTCATTGGGGATGTTCGTGTCCCATCTGTTTCCATCTCCTCTCAAGTAGTACTACATGAATCCACAGCATTAGTTAATGGGATAAAGGAACAGAAAACCAGGGACAAAAACATTTGTGAGCCAAATTTTAATAAAGTCTACACATAATGGAAATCTTGTTCAAGCCCCAAAATCAGGAAATAATGATTTCTCCTGGTGAATCTTTCCTCAGACTACTGAAATAATAATACATGATCACTGGAGGGAGTTTAGAAACAAAAGAAAGTACTAGAAAAATTAAAATCATAGGAAACATCCCCACCCAGAGATAATGATTAGTATTTTATATTTTATCTTCCAGTCTGTTTTAATCACCTGTGGTCTCTGTCTATAGTGTGACATTGTCTTCTGATTTTTCAGTTTTCATTATTTTGTGAGCATTTTCCATGCCGTTATTTTTTCCAAAATGCCATTTCAGTCATGTAGCCGTGCCTCAGTTCGTTTAACGTTAATCAAACATTGGAGATGAGCCTTTTACCCTAACCCGTGCCCCATCCCAAACACCTCCCCTCGGAATCGGACCCCAGCTACTAAAAACACGGGTGATGCAAAAGGTAACATGGGCTTCGAGCTTACGTGTTGCCATTGTCTTAGCTCTACAAATAAAGACTAAAGGTGTCTCTGAAAAACCAAAGACATTGGAAGAGATTGACAACAAATACTGCCCCAATCCCAAGTATCTCTTACCCTTTGTGATAATACACGTGTCATTTCCATATCAACTTCACACCACACAAACATAAAGAAGGCTCTTTCCCCCCCACCCCAAGTCCTTCTCAGAATTGAGTATGCTGCTTGCTATAGAGAAGGCAAGGCCATGTCCTCCAGATGCAAAGACATCATTAAGCCACAGACATGATCAGGCCTTGACTTTTCCTTAGTCAAAGAGGCAATTTGCCAACAAAATTAACTAAGTCACGTCTCAGCGGACTGCAGTCAAAAGTTTTCCCGGCAATTTGATCCCACTTATGCCAGACTTGAAATGAAAATTTAAAAAAGAAATGAAAGAAAGTTGAGACAGGTGCTACCTTGAGATTGTGTTGCCTTGTTTATTTCAAACAAAACAGTGCACGCTTTCTTTTTAAATCCCTGGAGACAAGAATTAGGGAGAAGCATATTAAATATTTCAGCTCTCTTAAATATTTTAATCTCCTCATAAAATACTAGGCACTAAATAAATATTTGGGGACAAATGAGCAAAGAAATAAATAAATTTTAGCGTTTAATAATGTAGAGATCAGAAACCAGAGAAGAGGAATCTACTGTAGCGTCCATGTTGTACGAAGAGATGGCGAGAGAACCATGTCCAAGCCCTGCCACTGCGTCCACCGGTTTTCTGTTTCTGCAAGTCACTCTGAACTTTTTATTTTTTTTTTTTGGTCAGAAAAAAATACAGCTCTGAGTCTTAATTTCCCCACCTACAGATGGGGTGATCAGTTGCTATAACAAGCATTGTTTATATACGTTATACACGAGAGAGTGAAGGGACTTTGGAGACCAACAGAGCTCAGGCCACATTCAGTTCCTCATTTTCAGCCGTGTTGCCTGGACGAGTTACTCAGATTCAATAAGCCTGTTTCCTCACCAATCAAATGGGGTAATACAAACTTAGGAAACTGCGTGTTCTAATATGTGTAACAGGCTTAGCAGAGGCCTGACTACCAAGGCGATGCTCAGATGAAAATAATATCCTCAACTCTCATAACGGTACCCTTTTATCATAGTTTAGCATTGTAATATGTATGCTTTTGCATTGACTATTTTCTTTGTATTGAATTCTTTTAGCCCTTGTTGGAGACTATAAATTAGAAATTAAAAGACATTGAGTTTTAGCCCTGGCCAGTATGGCTCAATTGGTAGAAGCAATGTCCCATAGACCGAAAGGTCACAGTTTTGATTCCAGTTCGGGGCACAAAACCAGGTTGCATGTTTGATCCCCAGTTGGGGCAGGTATGAGAAGGCAACCAATCAGTTTCTCTTTCCCATTGATGGTTTTCTCTCTCTCTCTCTCTCTCTCTCTCTCTCCACCCTCATCCTTCCTCTGTCTCTAAAAGTAATTTAAAAATGTCCTTAGCTGTAATTTAAAAAAAAATACATTGAGTTTTAGACTTTTTCCAGCATGACATGTCACTGAATAACGCAAATATTCAGAGTTTAGAAAGCTCTAAAACTTCACAACTTCGTTTAGAAAACAAGAGAACCTGCCCCAGAGTTATGATTTGTACCTGTTATAACTATTTTGCCACAATTATCCTATCAATATTTTTGCTTTTTTAAAGGGAACTGGATATTGTGGTTTTATTGTACTCTTCTGATAACCTCTTTGTATTGTTTTATTCCATTTCAAAGGGCATTTGACTGCGTTTCAAACACTTTAAAAAATAGATAAGCCTGGCTCCGTGAGACGGGTTCATTTAAATATCTTCAATATGCATTTTTAGAGTCAGCTCACAGTCATTTTTATCTTCCAAACCAAGCTTGAAAATTAAACACTTGTTTTAACCCTGTGTTCACAGATCGTAGAGGGAGCCTCCAACCTTGCTCGAATACGTTTAAACACATTTTGTCAATTCACCTCCAAAATCCAAAGGTAAGCCATTGGGATACTTGTGCATATTGGTTTCAAGCCTTTGGGCCTTGGGCACCATTTATCACTACAAATTTCTCCTCTGTCATGTGTGAAGCACAAGGGAGAATGAGCATATTACTCTCTTGTTTTAGAAACCAGTCTCAGGATAGATCCACTTCAAAAGCTGGAGGTTCAACTTTGAAGTTTCCTCCACTTCAAAAGTTTTGCCTTGAAGTGTGTTAGGGAGAGAAATGCACACCAAGACATCCTGAATGTTAAGGCTTATTGAGAATTACTTCCTGGGGTGAAAAAGAAAAGCAATAATAATAAATGGGGGAAAGTCAGTCTAAAAGAAAACTTGTAGAGATATAGAAATCAAATTTCCTTTACCAAAAGAAATTGTGTATTTTGCAAAAGTTTTAGCATGCTTTTTGTCATGATTTATCCCATAATAACTTTCAACCAAAAAATACAAGTTGATCATTCTACATAGGCCATACTGTAAACTGAGTATTCTTAAAACTCCTAATAAAATTTAAAAGAGCATTAAATACTGATCACCACATAGAGCCAAGGGTAAGAAAGGATAAGGCTATTTGTCTCTGCCTTGTAAAAATAATTCAAAGTGTTATTTTGTGAAATTAAGAACAGAAGAATGGTAGTATAAAAGATATACGCCGTTGGTTTTTTCTTTTTATTTAGAAGTTACACTTCAACTATGTTATTTCCTTAAACACAGCGGGTGTTAGTCTGTTTTGTTCACTGGTATGTCTCTTTCCCTTGAGTAATGCCAGCTACATTGCAGCTGCTGGAAAAAACACTTGCTAAATAAATGACTGAGTCTCTAATAAACCAGAGGAGATACAGATAAAAAAGAGAGAACTGTTCTCAGGAGTAAAACATGACAGTTTACTACTCATATATCATTAAAATCTGCAGCTGGAAAAAAACCTCAGAAATTGCCCCGGCCCACGTGGATCAGTTGGTTGGAGTGTTGTCCTGTACACAGAAAGTTTGCGGGTTTGATTCCTGGTCAGTGCACATACCCAGGTCATGGGTTTGGTCCCCTGCTGGGGTGCATGGGGAAGGCAGCCAATCAATGTTTCTCTCTCTTCTCTCTCCCCCGTCCCTTTTCCTCTCTCTTTCCTCTCTTTCTCTAAAAGCAGTGGGAAAAAATGTCCTTGGCTGAGGATAAAAAACATACGAAGAAATTCCCCAGACGGTGTTCCTCAGTGTGGCCATCAGACCAGCAGCATGGGCCTCACCATTGTTAGATGTGCAGATCCTCAGAGCCCAGCCCACCAGATGTGCTGACTGAGAATCTACATCTAACAAAACTGTCCAGTGATTCACATTCAAGTTAACTGTGGCAAGTCCAGACTTAGAGGACTCTGGTGCTCACAAAAAAGTCGTATCTCTGGACCCAGGAGGCAAGTCTGGTCATTGACTGCAGAATGGGACAAAAATGAGAGGCTTCGAGGAAACTGATCCCACAGCTGATACTGATTTTTTTTTAAAGTGACCTGAGGCTAAGCAAATTGTCAACAAAATATGGCTGGAGACCAAGTACAAGTACTTCCCATTTAGACAGGTTTCTTGGAAGTCCAAAAAGGTAGTAAGTACCTTTTGGTTCTTTGGGTGGTCCATGTGGGTTACAGAGCCTCAGACACAAAGCTGCAATGTAAGAAAAGGGCTGTGAGGTCAGGTGGCAAAAGGGAGGGAGGGAGGGGGAGAGGAGGGATAGAGGGAGAACAGAGGGGAGGGGGGATACCTTACTGTCCTACACTGGCCCTTCTTTTCCTTGTGATGATGTGCTGACCATGGAAAGCGAAACCATATACAAGTGGGTACCACGGTACATTCACACGATGGAATAAAATACAGCAACGAAAATAAATTAAAGCCACATTTGGCAACAGAGCGGAATCTCTGTATGATATTGAGAGAAATGAACAAGTCCTAAAAGACAATATACGATATAAAAACTTTGTGTTAAAGTTCCACAGCAAACAAAACCAAGTAAAATATTGAAGCAAATGTGAAAAAAATAAGGCAAGGGCATTATAAGCACAAAAAGCAAGACAACAGTAACAGGAAGGGTAGAAGCAAATGGAGGGAAGGGAGGGGACACAGACGAGGCAGCGAGCTATACCGTAGATCCTGCACTGCATCGTGGATTCAAGGGTGTCAGTTTCTCACAAAATAAATAAGCCCAAAGGCCAATAATTAGGCTGTATCATGAGCAACGATGATGGCTAATTCAGTACTGCACGTGGGACATCCACATTCAGAAAAAGGAAGGAAGGAGGGAAGGAGGGAAGGAAGGAAGGAAGGAAGGAAGGAAGGAAGGAAGGAAGGAA
>VMDR010037998.1:0-10083 GCA_007922815.1 Macrotus californicus | reverse complement strand
AATTTGCAGCTCTTATAGGATTAGAATTTGGCCCTGAGAACAGAATATAAAAGTACAGAATGAACACAGCAAGGGAAGTGGTAGATCTCTATTATTAAAGAAAGATTTATAGAAACAGACTATATTTCTTATTAAAAAAATCAATGATGAAACTTCTGTTTATGGTTCCAAGGGCTGATCAAAATAGAAATGTTATTAAATAAGAAGCGGCACAGGGAAGACAAAAACATTCTCTGGTCTACATTAATAGGGCCCGCCCTCTCCTACAGCCATGCCGTCCCACCGAGTTCTGTAAAGTGTCACACTGGTGGAATTATCAGGGCTAGCTCTGCGGAGCTCTGGTCCTTGAACAGCCTAAGAGCCTATGTATAAGATTTTCTTAAAGCTTTATTACATCCACTAACAAAACATTTACCATTAAGAAACTTAGTTATTTGTGATTTTTTTCCTTTAGATTATAGTAGATTCAATTTACTTCCACAGGAAAGTAAATCATTGAATACAAAGTATATCTCATTTCAAATGCAAACTTAATTAGAATTTCCTAAAGCAAAATGCGTATGTAGAGAAGGGAAAAAGATTTCCTGTGCCCATCTTGGGTTCTCAGCTGGATTTCTGTAATAAGAAACAGATTAACGAGAGATGTGTACACATTGATTTAATGTAAGTTCTATGTGACATGGAGCCTTTGTAAGGAAATAAAGACAAGGAGAAATGGTTAAACCTGAGTGTTGTGACACTAGGCTGGATGACAGTTGATAGTCGTGGGAAGTATCACAAGACAGAAGAATATGAACTAAGTGGAGTGACCTGGGGGGAACGTAGCACAGTCTGTCCAGTCAGTTTCCTCTCAGCATCCCTCCATCTCTTCTCCAGGGATAGGAAGGGCACCTCTCGCAGGAGGACCCTACAGCCTGCTTCAGCGCAGAAGGGGAGGTCGGTCCTGCTAGCACCTGTCTTTCCCAAATTCCTTTAGCTTAAAATATTCAGTACCCAACATGCCATACTTTGGCGCGGCATGTCCTGAAACCTTACTTGAGCAACATTTATCCTGGAATAACTGGTACAAAATCAGGCATCATTATAACTCAGATAATAAAATAGGAATATTTTCCAGGCAGATGAAAAAAACCCTTCCCAGCTCATTAGAAAATGTGACTGGCACTGAAATAAATATTTGTAGTTTAAGTTTTTTTTAAAAGTAGTATTGAGAACCCTATTCAGCAGTTTATAGTATCATCCTAAATGATATAAAAGTTTGAAATTAAAAATAAAGAAAGAAATATGCAAAACCCACCCACACAAAAAATAGCTTTAAGTTAAACAGCCATTTACTGACACTATCACGCTGTGTCTGTCTATGTTTAACACGACAAACGGAAACAAATGTAGAAAGATACACAGTTATTTAAACAAACTGAACAGTACTAGAAAAGAATGCGGCATGATGTGGCCCCACCATTTGGCAGGTTTTCTCATCTGAATGAATAATTATTACCTAACAATAGACAACTGAATGATTAAGAACTGCAGATGCGAAGATAAGTGCTTACATTAAGAACTACTAAATTCATTTCTCACAGTAAACTCAGAGCAGAGCTACACCTGCCTCGACAACAAAAGGAACGACAAATAGGATAAATCTAGTCACTTTTATTCAGTGACACAGATTTGGACAATTACTTTGATTTCATCTGCAGAGCTGTTTGCTACTTTCCTACCGTCATTTTAAATTCTGAATTTTAAAAGTTAAACGTATTTTATATAAAATTACATATTTTAAATTTTAGATAATCCTTTCAACTCCCCTCATATATGCTGACCTTCTCCTTTAAAACCCAACCAACCCTAAAAGCTAAGAAGCAGATTATCTCAAAGAGAGTCAGCCCGTGATTCTTCGCTTACAGCCGGGAGTGAGCCTCTCTACCAGCCTCAGGACGCCCAGGAAACTCTGGCCACAGTGAGCAAACGTTTCAGTGAACGTGTGTGTTTCTGAAGAACTTTCTAAAGGCTGTGCAGCCCAAATACACTTAAGAACTGCTGCATGTTAAAATAACTTTCTTTTTCCTGAGGCGTAAAGAAGGACTAGGAAAACAGTTTTAAACGCTTGGTGCAGTTTTCGCCGTCAGCAGTATGAGGGCATATCAAATACACAAAGCCTCACTTAGTGCCTTCTCCCTCCACAGCATTCACTAAATGCCTTGGACTTTTAGGAATAACTCTGAAGCCATTTTACCTGTGACGGCCGATGGTAAAACGGGTTGGTGGGTTTCTGTCCACCAGCGACTCGGCAGCAATGTAAAGCGACACAGTGACTGAGGCTGGGAAGCAGCGGCTGTGAGATAACCCGCATGGAGACATACGGCGTAAACAAAACCCACCGTGTGCAAATGTAACGTCCAGCGGGGTAGACCAACACATTAAGATCATTCACAGGTGATCATGGGGTTTCATCAACTGAATATTCTAAGGAAATCAATTCATAAAGAAAATGTCATCTCGCTGGCTTCTAAGGGACTCCACTGAAGGTCAGAGACTGTTAACCTCAAAGACTAAACCACATTTCTCTTAACAACTTACATACTTTATGTCTATAATGAACATTAATAATTGTCCATCATAGGCCACCAATGAATCCTACTTGTGTGCGTTTAAAATAAACTTCAAGTGTTTATATTAAACATGGTAGAAGGGATTTCCAGGACAACTCAATTAAGAAAAACAAGCAAAACAAACTTTTAACAAGTCTCCTGCGATTCTAAGACTCGGTATCTTTGCTTCTAGAGACAACTTGGCCCTTGATCCATTAGATTCCAAGTTGAACGCTGTTTGGATATGCCTACCTTGCCCTGTGTTTGCTTACCCTTGGTCTGTTTATAATGCTCTGTACCATAAAGACTACGGGGTTGCCTGCTTTCCGAATGGCTTCCACAGCTTGTTCGTGGCTTGCATCTCTGAGGTCCATGCCATCCACCTGCAATGGAAGGCCTCAGCTTAACATTTCAAGAAGCTATAAAACAACAGAACAATTTGTGGATCTGGAGTTCCGAGGATCCCGGGAGGAGGCTCCTGGAAAATCAGTTTCAGAATCAAAAATAATTGAGACTGTGTGTGAGGTTTCCGAACTTTTAATCTGGTCAGCAAACGGTGGTCCCTTGTTTTGGACACTGATTTCTGTCTCCACTACTAAACTGAAATAATAATCAGCTAGAATGAAGGCTCTGCTTCTGCTTTCCTTACACTGCTTGGTTGGTCCTTTAATAACCCTGCATAATTAAAGAAATAGTGGAAGGGAACTGCCTAGTAGCACCGTCTTCATCATGAAAGTCATTGTAGAATTTTTTTTCCAATTCATTAAGAGTGCTTTGGGAAGTGGGTGGGCAATGGCATTGTGTATTTTTCTCTGGACAGGGAAGCTTGAAGTTGAAAACAAAATTCTGATGTTCAGAAATAACAGGTTATGGTATAGGTTAGTTTTGCAAAGAATCTTTGCAGTAGACATGTCAGGAGCAGGAAGCCAAGAAACTGTGCTTACTTGTTAGTAATTCTTATATAAGTAGCTTGGAAATGAAAGTTATTTTGTAACCTTTTAGTCAGCATGGCTTGCCTCCGGGATGATCAGCTGAGCTGATGCACTGCAGGGATAGGAAGGAAAATAGTTTGAAAGGCCAAATGCTAATCCTGTCAGAAAACTATAGGATGCTGTATCATTTTATTCTTTCCAATTACCGCAACATGGTACATGTAACAAAATCACAAAATCAGAGGGGACCCAATTCTGGAAAACTATTAGGTCTCTGCATAGAGCATTATCATCTTTAAAAAAGTATATACATAAGTGTATACATGTAATTGAAAAACTCCCTCAGGCTGATACTTAGGGGATACTTAACATCTCTGTCAGTACATATTAAAAATGACTTCTAACTTTTGTAGAATAAAAGTTAGTATTCATGTGTACAATATATTTCATTAGTGAGAAAATTTAACGTGACATTAAATATCTTTGCTTACATCCAAAAAACTCTGTACTTAGAATAAAATCATTTGCAAGTCTCTACTCATCTGGTCTATATACATTTTCAGAAACTCTTAGCAGAAATATGTCATAGCATCCCCAGGATTACAGAGGCCCAAGGCTTCCTTATTTGTGAGAAAAGCCCCACACATAACAGCGCTCAGCAAACCACTGCTAAACAGCACAGAGTACTTTACCACAAAAAAATCATTTCTAACTGGATAGGGATGTTTTAATATTCTTAGTACATTTAAACAATATTTTGGCGAAAACTATGATTAATCCTTTATAGAAGTAAGTATAAGCATTTCTTACTTTTTCTACTTCTGTCAAAGGTACTTCATAGCGAAGTACCCATAAAATATCTGCCTTGTGATCATCTGAAACGGAAATTTCGGTAGAGTTCTTTAAGAGGGGGCTAAGACTTCATCTAAAGAAAGGTGCGTATGCAGGAAGAGAAAAAAGCCCACCACGCTCCCTTGTGCACAGCTGGAGGGAAATAAAACATGCACGGCCTCGCCTTCTCTCTCCGGTCTCAATCTTCTACCTTCCTCCACGCTCAGTACCCATCAATCGGTCACTCACTCAGTCCCCAAAATGCTAATTTTAAAATAATGGCTAAGTTATAACCTTCTTCTAAACAATTAAGGCATTTTAATGTGTAAGTTCTATGATTTTAGAAAATGAGAGACAATTACTTGTAAAAAGTAAATACAATGGGGACTTACACCCCATTTTATATATAGTAAGCCCCTATTACATATTTTTTATATAGTAAGCCCCTATTATATTTAACAGTGTATAGTTTAACACTGTATTTATTTTTCACAGTGTTGAATTTTGGAGAGAACCAAGAGAATTTCATAGTGGCGAAGCAATGTGTTTCTATTTGGAAGCTGTCTCTTTTAGTCTATTCTATGAATCCTCACAACTCAGCAGGTCTGAATCAGGTGTCTCTTTACCCTCTTAAGTACGGTAACACTATGCTTATCGTGATCAAATAATTGATCACACTGCTCTGAGGTGACCTGATTACTAGTCAAGGCTGTCCCACTTGAAAGGCAGGCACAGTGCCTCGCTGCCTGTGCGATGCCCAGAGCCTGCAGGAGCACCTGGAATGCAACAGCTGTTCCAGGGGTATTTGTTACGTAAACGAGTGAGGGACTCCTGAAGGAGGAGCCTATTTAAACTATTAAACTTTGCTTTGAATTAAGGAATTAGGTACAATTTGACCAAATGCTTTTCTCTCAGATATAACAAAATACTCACATGTGCACAAGAGAGGCACACATGCAGCCTTGAGTGATGAATGGGCACGGCACTGAGAAGGAAAATCCGCGCCTGGACTGGGGCTGGAGGCGTCTACATGAAAGGTAATCAGGGCCTTAGCATAAAAGATTTTATAAAAAAGCCTCACTTGGAAAAAAGTCTCATTCAACAAAGTTTACAATGAAATGATAACTATAAAGTATTTTTTAAATGAAAGCTCAATTTCAACTCAATTACGATAGACATATTTCGCATGTGAATATACACTGTTAAAGAATTATTTCCCCAAGAAATTTGCTTTGCTCTTTTAACAAGAACTTAATTATTTTCTCTCAGGGCCAATGTTTTTAAAAATAGTTGGTTACACTCTCAAACATCAAGATACATAATCTGTCAGCATATACTGAAGATAACAATTGTGGATGAAAGGAAACAAATAAGAAATGCTTTGCCCTGGTCAGGTGGCTAAGTTGGTTGGAGGGTCGTCCCATACACCAAATGGCTGCGGGTTTGATTCCTGGTTGGGGTGCCTGCAAGAGACAACTGATCCATGTTTCTCTCTCACATCGATGTTTTTTTCTCTCTCTCTCGTCCCTCTCCCCTTCCTCTCTCTCTAAAATCAGTGGGCACGCCCTCAGGCGAGGATTAAATACGTTTTAAGAATAAGAAAAAGAAAAATCGAAATGCTTTAACCACAAACACATTGTACTCTAGTGTTCAGCTGAGCAACCAGTACAAAGAGGACGCAACAGGTGAAGAGTTCAGCAAGAAAGCTCAGTGGAGGGTACCTCTACTATTCTATCTCCAGGTTTCAAGGTTCCGTTTTTCCCAGCTGGACTATCTTCAAGAACATGTTTGATGAAGATGCCCCTCATCACTTCGCCGCTGCTCAGACGACTCCCCATCCCTCGTCCACCAACAATGCTGATGCCCAAGGACTTGCTCGGTTCTCTCCAAAGTTCAACCCTATAAAAAATAAACACAATGTTAAATGCACAAGAAAACAGGGGAAAAGTTCTTTACACTGGATCTGGACTTTTTTTTTTCGAGAAATGACACCAAAAGCACAGACAACAAAAAGAATAGCCTAGTTGGACATCAACAAAATTAAAACCTTTGTTCATCAGAATATATTATCATTAGAGTAAAATGGCGACCCCCAAAATAGGAGAAATTATCTGAAAGTTTCATATCTGATAAGGGATTGAATATATAGAGAACCTCTAAAACTCAACAACAAAAAAATAAAAAACGTGATTAAAACTGGACAAAGAACTTGAATAGAAATTTCTCCAAACAAGACATCATACAAAGGGCCCATAAGCACATGTAAAGATGCTTAACACCACTAATCATGAGAGAAATGCAAATCAAAACTACAATACTATGAGATACCACCTCACACCCATTAAGATGGCTACTATAAAAAAATACAAAACAGAAAAAAAGTGCTGGCAAGGAGAAATTAGGGAAACTGAAGAAATTTAAACCCTTGTGCATGCACTGTTGGCAGCAATGCATAATATTTTATCTACTATTGGAAAACAGTATGGAAGTTCCTCAAAAAATTAAAAATAAAATTACCACATGATCCAGCAATTCCATTTCTGGATATAGACCCAAAATAACTCAAAGCATGGTCATGAATATATACTTGTACAACCACATTCACAGAAAAATCATTCACAATAACCAAAAGGTAGAAGCAACCCATCTACAGGTGAATGAATAAGGAAAATAGTATACACAAATAATGGAATATTATTCAGCCTTAAAAAGAAAGGAAACTCTGACACATTCTACAGCATAGATTAACCTTGAGAACATTACGCTAACTGAAATAAACCGGCTAAGTGAAATAAAGCACAGAGTCTATAATGATTTCACTGATATGATGTACCTAGAAGAGTCACAACCACAGAGATGTGAGCAGAAGGGCGGCTGTTAGGAGTTGGGAGGAGGAGGAAATGAGGCGTTATTAAATGAGGAAAGTTTCAGTTTACAAGATGAAAGAAGTTCTAGAGATGATGGTGGTAATGGTGACACAGCAATCTGAATGTGCTTGATGCCACTGATCTGCATACTTACACAAGATTCAAATTGTTAAAAATGATAATAAATATTTTAAAATTTAATGGAATAAAATGTCTTTATATATTAACTTTTCAAATATTATTTGCTCAATTTATTAGAGTTTGACCAGTAGTAAAACAAGGTCATTTTAAATACTTCCCAATTATGTGCTTTGTACATTCTGATAAATATTCATTTCTGAAGCTGATTTATTAAAAGTAAATACTGGACTTACATACCCTAGGCCAGGCACAGGCCAATGTTAAAAATATCACTTCTTAAGAGCTCTATTATTGTAGACATTAAGTAATCAAGAAATTCAGCTACCCCTGAAAAGACAGTTCTATGCTTAGCAACCCAACCAAGAGAAAGAACATTCCTTCACACACTCCATTAGAAGCTGACCTGTGTCCAAGTCTTTCTTGCCAGTGCAGATCTGCTAACTAACACTCAGTGGTTGCCAAGATCCTACACGATCGGATCCTGCTACCATCACCATAACAGCATCTCCCACGACTCTCCCCTTTCCTCTGTGCATTCCAACCACAGCACCTTCTTACTATTTCATAAGTTCAAAGACACGTGCTCCTGTCTCAGGGCCTTGGCACTTGCTACTTCTGTCTTGCATTCACTTCCCCTATGCACATAAAAAACACATGAACTCATTTATAATAAATCCAAATATCTAGAAGAGCTGCAGATGGACTGTGAAAAGGTTGGGATATAAGAATAAGCTGACTGGTGGGGAGGGGTCTGGCCAAGATGAGGGAGCAGCTCAGGGAACTGGAGGAAAACAGAGACATCAAGCACAGAACTCTGAGATAGTGAGACTGCAACCTGCTCCACGCTGCAGGGAGACGATGTTGGACGTTAGATAGAAGAATGCACGGTCGCAACGTGCCCTCAACCTTGGCATTCAAGGTGCTCACAGAGAGGAGAGGAGAAGTTGGTGTGAGGCTCCAGTGCAAGGGGAGGGGGTCCCAATAAGGAAAGGCTGGGAATAAACCAGCACCCCAGGTGGAGGGAGGGGTTGGCTACTGGTCAGACTGAGTCAGAGGATGAGACACTTCTTTGATCCGCACTTTTTTTCTTTATTAGAAATCTATAATCCTAGAGACCCTATTTATTTTAAAAACATCTCATCACGATCCTTATCTTATAAAATTTGTATGAACAGTTTAAACTACTTAAAATCCCATTCCTCATGTTCTTTCACTTGATGGCATTCTGTGAAAGACAAAAACCAACAACCTTCCTTGTCTCTAAAGCAGTTTCTAAACTAAAATGGCAAAGTAAATAAGTCAGTAAAGTTAGCCACCGTATTAATATTTAAGAAGCCAGAATACATGGGTGGGACTCCTTAATTCTTCTCCTAAGAATAAAAAAGTTAAAAGACAAGAAAGAAAAAAAGAAAGTATCTCCTAGGGTGTTTTGTGGTTGGTGTAAATTAAAAAGTGGGTCTTATAGTTTCTTGGTTAAAAATAATAGCAGTAGCAAACACTTATTAAGGGCTGATCACATGCTGAGCATTATTATCTATGTTCCACACACTTTCACTTAATTCTCACATCATCTTTATGAGGTGGACATGCTCGTCAGCCCCATCTTACAGAGAAGGGAAGAGGCACAGAGGGGTTAAACCCTCTTTGGGTACTAGCACCATATGCTTACACAGGGTTTGGCACAGAGAGCCGTGTTTTCAAATACACTCCCTAGAAAACAGGCTGTAACAACTTAAAACACTGGAGAAGATAACCAAAGGTGGACTGCCCAAATGGGAACAGTGCTGAGGAACCGGACTCATTACTCACTGAATGGAACATGGTAAACATTCCGTGGAAAGAAAAAGAAGACCCGTGAAAGAAAACTTTAATAGATAGTGTATGGAGTTAGTTCTATGTAAAAATGGCAGCCTTTTGTAGACCTATACAGAGATTTAAATAGAATGCAATTCAGAAAAGCAGAAGTGAAACAGAGATCTGAGGCCAGGCAGTCTAAGCTCGAACTGAGTCCCTGGGTTCAAGTCCCACTCTTTCGCTGCTTGACAACTGAGTGACCCTCTGCAACCTATTTCGCCTCTCCCTTGCTTTCCCCATCTGTGAAATGGAGCCAGTACGAATCTCTACCTCAGACTGCTCCTGTAGTTATTAAATCAGTGAAAACATGGAAAGCGCAACACAAAGCTTTGGCACATGGTAAACAACCAGTAGGCCTACTATTTCTCTTACTATGATTATGATTGCCGAAGCAATGTGATGAAGCAACATATAGAACTTAATCCGTATGACAAACGGGCAAATATGGGCTCCACCACTGCAGTCCTGTTGCACCTACAGCACACGTGACAACTCTGCCCATCGGACTGACAAAAACCCTTTTTTATTAAATGATCAGATGATGACGGAACAAGGATATAAGGAAAAGGGGACTCTCATGTATTGGAAAAAGAAGAAAAACTGATATAGCCATCTTACAAAACAAGTTGACAAGTTCTAAGAAAGTAAATAATACATTTAAATCTATGAACCAGCAATTCCACTTTGGGGTATGCACCTAGATAAATTCTCGTAGATAACTATAAGGAAATTGATATATTTCCTACAGAATTATTGTAACAGTGGATAACTCTTAACTATTCAAAACTCAATTTGCGAATAATCTGTGGTACATTCATATATTGCACTACAACAACTAAATTGAATTAATTAGATCTTTAGGAATCA
>VMDR010037997.1:0-10086 GCA_007922815.1 Macrotus californicus | reverse complement strand
AAGTAAAGCATTTATGTCTTATACAAGCAAAAGAGAGGGGATTGAGAAACAGCTATTATTTAATGGAGAAAAATATAAGGGTAAAAGTTATGGGACTTTTTATGTCTTATCTAAGTAAGAGAAGAGTAGTATTTACTAGTTTCTCCTGGGTTTGCTTTCTTTCCTCCCACACCTGGAGGTGCCAGCTCTTCATGATTTTGTTCTACCACTTCACCTGCCCTGTAGACCCTCAACCCTATATCAGGTCTGTCATCAGTTGTTTCTTATACATGGATTTCTAGGCACTAATGGAGGAAGTGACATCACTGGACAAATTGGTGTCACTGCTGAGTCCTCAACTTTGTGTTAGAATCCTTTTAAATATAAGTTCCTCTCCTTTTCCTCATCAACAATCTAGCATTCCCACCAGTACCTTTATTCTCTTATCTCAACTTGCAAAGAGAACCAATGATATTAGGCAATGCCTTCTCTCCACTCATAAAATGACCTGTATAAGCTCAAACTGTTCTACAGTCTTTCTCATTCAGTGTAACAAAAGTCTCCATTTTCCTGTAACAAGCAAAAGAACATTGCTGAGTGTTTGTGAAACCAGAAAATCCAGGGTTCGTGCTGCCTATCACTACCAGAACCAAACAGTAGAAACAAGGATTGGATCTTTATGGACTCTTATTCAGATTCTGGCAATCTGAGAAGACAGTGGGTCACATACCCTCAAAAGCCACCTTAACATCTCATCTCAAGATGACCTTTTTATAACAAGAAAAGGTAGATGACAGGTTTGGAAAAACAGTTAATTGGATAAGAGTTGCAGTCCGGAGGTGATTTTCCTGATACTACTGTTGATCAGCATCTCTTTATCTGTGTCCCTCCCTGGAACACAATGGCTCAGACACCATTTCCATACCTTGTAGACACCCTGGACACAAGGTGGAATTTCTTGTCATCTCCTCCAGTCATGTAGTCATGCACTCCAGTTCCTGGAATAACAGCTTTCCGCATGCACTAGTCACTTAAGCCTATCAACTATGAGGAAGCTAAAGCCTTTAACTCTTTAGTTCCCCTCTCATTTAGAGACACAGATTATTGAGCCAGACTGTCTATGTCCAGATCTTGTCTCTGCCTTATATGAGCTGCATAACTCCACTCTAGGTCTCAGCTTTCTCATCTATAACAGATATAATTAGGTAGAGTTGTTGTGACAATTTTAATGGGAATTTTCCATTTAATACAATGTGTTTAGCATCATATCTGACACATAGTTATCAAGAGCCATATCTATTTGTAGTAGTTGAGCCCTGAATTCCGGCTCTCAAATTTTTAGAAAATTTACTCAATGAATTGTAGTGAGAATTTTCTATATAGTCAATCTTTTTTTATTTGTTTCTTAAAATTTTTATTGAATTTATTGGAGTGACATTGGTTAATGCAATTATATAGGTTTCAGGTGTAGGATCATCTGTATATCTATATAATGTATTATGTGTTCACCAACCCAAGTCAAGTCTGTTTCCATCACTATTTATCCGCCCTGTACCCTCTATTACCCCTCCCCACCCACTTTCCCTCTGGTGATCACAAAACAGTTGTTTGTGTGTCTATGAGGGTTTTTTCTTTGCTTAATCCCTTCATCTTTTTAACCCGGGCCCCCAGTTTCCTCCCCTCTGACAGCTGTCAGTCTGTTCTCTGTATCTATGAGTCTGTTTCTTACATAGTCAATCTTTATCTTCCTCACCGGCTCAAGTGTGCTCTATATTTTTATTTCTTTTTTTTCCTATTCTTATTTTGAGATTTTAAGTGACAAATTATCCCTTTGGATAATGCTAGGTAAATCTCTTTTTAAAAAGGAAGTATATTTAAATTTTTAATTTCATGTGCCCTGATCTCTTTAGGCATTTGCTTTTTCTCCATTTTTTTCATAGCTAAATATGTTTGATAGGGCTCATTGCATCTTTCTTTTCTATTTCTTTAACTAAGTATAAACTTATAATCTATCAGCAACATTAGTCATCTTTGTTCCAAATGGAATAGTCCAAATTCAATGGCCCCTATACTTGGAGCATGACCCTTCTTATGGCAGAAAGAGTGAGTATGAGGCTGAGCCCAATCACACACCTGCATGTACAAAGTTTGGATTTAACAAATAGTATTTCAGCTCACATTTCATTAATCAAACCAAGTCATGTGACCAGATTGAAGTTAGTAAGATGGGAAGTATAATTCCACTCATAGAAAATAGATAAGCAATGGAAGGGGGGTGGGGTGAGGTGTTGATCTATAACCTTCAGTAGTACAATTTATCATGTCATTCCACTAAAATATGGTCTTGATCTGCACCTAAATGATCACTTATTTACTAAATGGCATGGGTTGATAGTGAGCACACTTGAATTTGAGTCCTGAATATGCCAATTATTCATTGTAATTTTATACTCTGTAAGCCTCAGCTTCTCTATTTATAAATAGGGGGTTATAGTTTGTAGTTCATGAACAACTTGTTATGGAGTGTTGAAATATTATATTTAAAGCACTTACCTAAATGTTAACTATATGATCAGTGCCATTACCAATGCCACCATCCTGTAGCGGAGACAAATATGAGCTACTTGGTAACTGTCATCTGTTTCTACATTGGAGGAGAGGGGGAATAGAAGCTGAAATTCATCCTTTGAGGAGAGGAAGAGCATGCTGCCTTTGTTTTGAGAGGACTTCCTTGGAGAGCATTTTGAATTATTCAGATATGAAATCTCAGATACACTGAGATATTTGATATTAGAATACTCTAAGATAATATAAAACAAGTTTTTTTTTCCTTATGGGCAATAGGTATAATTATGGAAATTAATATGACAATAACAATATTTTTTTAGTGCTTCTTCTTGATTGTCTATACAGAGAGTAAGGGGTCCAGGACTTAAGAGGAAAAGAGAGAAAAAGAAAAATCCTCTTTACTGTTTTATATACTCATTCACTAATTCTTTCACATATTCATTTATTCATTCAATAGTATTTACAGTGCACTGTGCTAGGTTCTGGGGTTACAATTATGTACGAAACCCCAGATATGGTCCCTGCCTTCTTAAGCCTTTCCGATTTGTCTCTGCTTGAAGCTGAAGCACATCAGAGAGTTGACCACAGCACAAGGAGTGGCTCAGAGGGAGCTCCACATGCAGAAGCTGGGCCGCAGTCTGGAGGAGAGTCGGCTGAGGGCCGTCGGAAAAGAATTGTGGTGTGTACTAGATCTCACTGGGAACTCTCAAAGCAACTGCAACACTGAAAACAACAAATTAGGACACAGGACACAGGGCAGGATCATTATTTGGACCTCTGTCAGTTGTAGATTAAAGGAGAGAGTGATGCAGAAACATAGTTACTGGTTTACTTATTTTCCTTCCCTCCCCCCTCCTATTTTCTACCCTGCCACCTCAATTAGGAGACTTGAGGCAATAGCTTTCATTTTTACTCATTTATTTAAATTCACCTGAGAATATATTTATTGATTTGAAAGACAGAGAGAGATGACAGAGAAACACAGGTTGGCTGAGAGAAACATCACTTGGTTACCTCCCATTTGTACCTTCACCAGGGATCAAAACCACAACCTTTTGGTGTATGGGATGATACTCCAACCAACGGAGCTGCCTGGCCAGGGCTCTTTCACTTCTTGTGTTACAATTTCCTAACGTCTAACACAGTGCAGGGACACAGTATGTGTTTGAAAATTGTTTTCTCTAAGACTAAATACATAAAATCACCTGGGCCAAAGTTCTATCTAACTCCTGGATGTCTTTATGTATCAAAGAGTTTGGGAATCTAGAAAAGTAAGGACTGTGAATTTGGGACTGAAAAGTGCGGCAAGAATTTGAATGTTCTGAAGTGAAAGGGGTAGACATGTGGTGCATCCTTGAGTATACATAGGAGCTTTTAGGCCATAGACTTCCTATAGCCATATCTTTCTCTCACAGCAATAGCTGGTATTTATCGAGCATTACACTGCGGAAATCACTATTCTAAATATTTTTCCTCCTTATACAGTCTGGGCATGAACCATGATGGGTAAAGGTTGTGGTATCAAGAAGTCACATATACTTAAATGAGAGTCAAAGGAGGTAGATCGTCCCACCTCTCTTTGCTGGAAATCTGTTTTGTTAATGACTATAGGTAAATGGACTTTGCTTCCCAAATTTTGATTAGGAAGAGCCAAAATATAAACTGATGTTACATTTAAATGGAATAGAATATACATTGCCCTTGATGGGGTCCAGAAGTCAGTGGGATGCAATTGTCAAAACTTATAGACAATAAAGGAAATTGTACTCTTTTTCTTTGGGGGAGGAGTGAGAGGAAAGTAGGCATGGGAAGGGATATTCAGTGACCTGTGGTTTGAAAGCCATATCTGGCTTGTGCTTCCTGTGGGGATGCTCCAGGGAGAGATGCTCTGTCTCTTTACAGCAGATTATCTCAAATGGCTCCCCATGCCTGTTCTGGGAAATGTGCACTTGGGCTTTCACGTGCATTTTTAGAGTAATGGAGGTTGTATTTATTTCTATTTTTGTAATATTGATTCTTAGGGAATAGATGGTACACACTATGTTTAATCCCAGAATTTATGAATTGTGGCTAGACATAAGCCCTGAGATCATGAAGCATGATGTCGTATTACAAGACAGCAATTATTTGTTCAACTGTTTACAGTTGTTTTCTCAGGAGGTGGCCTCTTTGTCTCTCAAGGGGATTTCAGTTCAGGGGCTTGGAGGGAAGTTGGAATCTAACACTCACTAACTGACAGGGATATTTTAAGCTGAGACTCAAATCAGAAATTCTCCCGAGGTAGTTCAAATTCTTTGTTTAACAAAAGCAAACTATGAATCCAAATTATTCATTACCATATTCATAAGTAGGCTATTTAGTAAGACAGTATGGAGATAACAAAAACAAATATTGAATAAAGCTCTTTTTATGTCAACCTTTCCAGCACATATGGTATATAAACTCATTGTTAGTCTGGAATCAATGGTTAAAATTAATGAGCATATGCTCTTGCTTGCCAGGTAAGAAACTTATGAAATCGGAATTGTTTAGCCAGAATCCCCAAGAGAGCTTTTCTTTAGGAAAATGCAGGATAAAAAATGTTGAATTAAAATTCATTTTAAGTGGATTTGAACAACCAAAATATATTCTATGTGGTTTTCTTACTTAAATGTAATAACCCATAGTAAATGAAAGTATGAACATTATTTGAACATTATTATCTTTCCTTTCACTATTTTTTGTAGTTCTCATAGTTTATGATATGGCAATTAGAATCTGAAGACAGGCTGCTAGTACTAATCTGGTTGCACTTGCCTTTATAGTCTCTTAAATTTATATTTTTCTTTGTGTTCAGATTCTTTGAGTAATTTCATGCATACACTACTGCCATTTATAGCTATCCAAGTAGACATAAACCTGTTTCAAAGGCTGAACTTGTTTCTCCTGGGTGGGGGAACTCAGAAACATTGATTCAAAAGGTAAATTAAGATCTGTTGAAAAAGTATTCTCTTAGTTCTTCAGAGACAGAGAACATGATTACACTCAAGCTGAAGAAAACTATTCGTGATTATAAAATGAGGCACAGGGAGGGGCAGGTTTATCTTGCAGCTAATGATGTTCGTGGGAGGGACACTAGCAATGCATTTTCACATACGTGGACGTTTTATTCTTGTCCTTAGCTAGGGCTCTCTAAATTGTAGAAGCCATACAAAACCTAGCTCCAGCTCTAGAAGCAGTGTTTGAATTATCAGTTTTCTTATTAAAAAAATCTCAAAGTTTAACTGATTGGGGAGAGTAGGCCAGATGAGGTAGTGGCAAGTTCTAAAATACTGAATATAGGCAGTGTACACCATTTATGAAATTCCAGAGTACTTGTTTCATTAACATTTACTTTATCTACAAATGAATATGTATATGTACCTAAAAAGTGTTCTGAAGGAATTTAGATATCTTCTTTTTTTTAATATTGTGAATTCAACTCGTCAATCCTTTTATTTGTAGGGTTGTTAAGGGAAAGTCAAATGCCAGGAATCTCAGTCTCTATTGAAGACTATTCTGACATACTTGTAAAATGTATCTTTGTTTTCAATTTTTCCTTTTTTAAATGTTTTATTTTTATTTATTTATTATCCATAGCTATGAAGTACATGCCTGGATTCCGATAGACATCACATCGAATATGGATTAAATCTTAATAAAACAAGTCCTAATCAGTGAGCCTATTTCTTGCAATTTCCCCCCTTACCCCCTAAAATTATCAGAATCTACAGTCTTTAAAGTGAAGCTCAGTTTGTATCACTCATCATCATCATCATCATCATCATCATCAGTTGTTGCTCCTATTAATTCTGTAGGTTCTGCTCTTTTAATAGTAACTTCCCCCACTACTTTGTATTGCAGTAAAGTGCACATAACGTAAAACTCATGCCTGAGCTAGGCTTCAGCGACAGGTCAGTGCTATGAAGCACACTCACCATGTTGTGAAGCCCTCACCGCCAACCATCGCCGGAACTCTTTAAGCAGAACGGAAACCCTAACCATTCACCAATAACACCCCTGGCCCATTTACTTTCTTTATTTCTTCTTTTAAAAAAACCCTTATTCCTCCATCTCACCATGATAGTCTCCATTAATATGAGCTGGAAGTTTTGTGCGATTTTTCTGATTCCACGCATAAGTGAAATCATGTAATATTTGGTTTTTGTCTGACTTATTTCACACACACACATGCACACACACCATGTTTTCTTTATTCCATTCATTCACTGATGCACATTTAGGTTGTTTCCATATCTTGTCATTTTGCAAAAAATAATGCTACAATGATCATGAGGGTGAAGATATCTCTTTGAGATAGCGATTTGATTTCATTTGGATGTATACTCATTGATAGGATTGCTGGATCATATGGTAGTTCTATTTCTGATTTTTCGAGGAACCTCCATACTGCTGCTCATAGTGGCTGTGCCACTTCACGTTGCTATCAACAGTGCACAGGGGTTTAGTTCTTTGCCCATTTTGCCATTGGGTTCTTTTTTATTTTTTATTTTTTTGCTATTGAGTTGTAAGAGCTCCTTATATAGTTGCAATATTAATCCTTTATTGGCAATGTTTAATATTTTCTACCATTCCTCTGGTTGCCTTTTCATTTTGTTAATTATTTCCTTTCTGCACAGACAGTCTTTAGTTTGATATACCACTACTTGTGTGTTTTTGTTTTTGTTGCTTGTGCTTTGGGTGTCAAATCCCACACCCACACACATAAAATCATTGCCAGAACTAACATCAAAGAACTTTTCCTCTGTGCTTTTTTTTTACCCTAGGAGTTTATGGCCAACACCCAATGCACTAAAGCCACGGCAGCCAGGGCTGTTGGGAGGCTGATGATTATTGATTCAGTCTCTTTACTCTTACTGGTTTTTTAAGGCGTTTTATGTTTTCATGATTCAACCCGAGTAAGTTGTATGTTTCTAGAAATTTATCCACTTCTAGGTTATCTAATTTGTTGATGTATAACTATTCATTGCAGTCTTTTATAATCCTTTGTATTTTCAACAAAACAAGGCTATTTCACATATTTAAGAAGGCATTTTACCTTTGTGAGTTTCAGCATGAAAGTGGAAATGAAGGACAACTGAGTGTGGAAGGTGGGAGAATAAAAAGTAACCAAAAAGCTCATTAGCAGCATCTGTCACTCCTTGGTATCCATGTGTACCCCCTTTTTTTTAGGTTAATACCTAAGAGAAGCCGAGAACCAGTTAGGCAGCCAACCACATTACCAGCATCTGTCACTCTTTGGTATCCATGCGTATACCTTTTTTGTTGTTGTGGTTAAGAGCAAAAGGTTTACTTTTTAAAAGTAAGTCTATAAATTCACTATAAATAAACAAGAGCAAGTTGTCTTGCTGCCCTTTACCATCAAGAAGTATTTTTCGTTGTTGAAAGAGCTTGTCTAGATCATTTTTCTTTTCCTAGAGCTGGTATAAAAAGTTAGGTACATTAAACATGCATTGTTTTGGGGAACTTGCAAAAAATGCTTGTATTTATAGCATTCTATTACAATTCTCCTGATTATTCAGCATAATTAAAATAAAGCCCTCAAACACAAAGAGCTTGTCAAACACTTCTGGAAGTTTCTCCTGACTCAGGCCTTCAGAGGCAAGAACACATTATAAACACCGTAGGCACTCTCCATTTAAGGGAACATGTGCTCCAAGGAAGTTAACCTTAACAAATCTTTAAATAAATTTAGTCATGCTTTCCCTTTGACTTTGTATTTCCATAAAGAAAATATAGAGAACCTTTACAAAATAGCAGTGACAAGGATGATTACGAGTCTCACAAGATAGCTTTTGGTGGGGTTATTAAGCATCATGGATTATTTAATACTGAAACTTCACACAGAGGAATTTAAACTGTTCCAGAACATTCTAACCTCCAAGGAAACAAAGAATTGTGAAATGATGCATTTTTTTGAACATCAATTTCTGGACGATGTTGCCGTGAATTTCTAGGTACTAGTCTTCTTAATTGAAGTGGCTTATAGTTGCTGCTTGCACCAGACTCTAGTGACTGTTTCTGGCACCATTGATAGGACCTGGAATAAGGACTTGTTTTAGGTGGCACTATAGTTGCCAAGATTCTCTGTTAAAAACCTTGCAAAAGCCACTGACAGAATTACCTACTGGAGGGTATCAGGAGAAACCACCATTGAAAGTAGTATGACTATCAGATGTGGGGCATCTTCATTCTCTTTTATCCCAGTGTAAGTAACGTTAATCGGTGTGGAAAAGAAAAAAAAAAAACATTGGTCATTCAAGTTTTTCTCACAAAGTATAACTAGCTTCCTATCAGGTAAGCCAATAAAATGTTCAGAAATTTTGGAAAGAGGAGAAGACAGACATTGAAACTGAGCTCTACCTCATCCCTTGGAATCTCTGTGAAGTACATAATCTTGGAAAGAGGTAATAAAGTGCTGATTAATAGAAGATATGCAAGCTACCGCCAAACACAGAAGCTAGAAATATTGAGAATGGGTTAGTTAATAAATTGATTCTGTTGTTATTTTCAATTGATTGGGTCTGGAACCTAAATTCTTATGAATATTTCTTAAAAAATTACCAGAGGAAAATAGAGTAAAATCAATATGCTATTCACTTGTCACAAGTAATTTTATTGCCTTCAGTTACTTATACCATTTATCCCAAAGAGGTGAGTGGATGTCCCTGAAAGCTTCCATTTCCCAGTGACGGAATATAGCCATAAAGCTGACTCTTCTATTTGTGGTTAGATACCAAAATGCTGAAACAGACTGCAATAAAATGTGCTTTGTTCCTAGAAATCTAAGTAACTCGTGAGACTTTTTACATAGTACTTTTTCTCTTTTTAGGGATTTTTCTCAAACTTAATTCTCAACTAGTTTGTGCAGAACAGATCTCAGTGACTTACACCACCTTGCAGCTTGTTCGTGAGTCCAGAAGAGATTCATATTTGACATCTTCTTCCTCACTCTCCATATTATATTGACCACTAGTTCCTCTTGATTTTACCTCCATGGGCCTCGGGCCACACCCTTCTATCTATCTGTACGGCCATATTTCTAATAAAAAGGATTCATCTCTTGTATGGACTACTGCAATCACATCAAATTCATCATTCTATTTTTCTCTCTTGACCTTCTCTGATCCATTTTCTAGAGGACAGACAGAGAATTATTTTTAAATCATCGATCGAATCCCATGTTATTTCTCAGCTTAAAAATTTTAAGTGGATTTTTATTGCACTTAGGATGAAATCTGAACTCCTAATTTTCAGCTACCAGATCCCAGTGGAAATGTCTTTCCCATGAAGATTATGAGTGATGAATAATTTTCATTTACTTCTTTGAATTCAGATATTTGAGCAGAGTAAAGTGAGGTTGTGCATTTCCATGCTCAACTCTGCCTCCAGTTGCACCAGCTTCTTTCTGGGGGACAAGTCCATATTCTCATAACTACACACTCTCCTGCCCCCTCAGGCCCCAAACTGATAATGGTACTCAGCTGTTGTTAGCTCAGA
>VMDR010037996.1:0-10087 GCA_007922815.1 Macrotus californicus | reverse complement strand
GCCTCTCCTCATTTTTTTGAATTCTTGTTTCTTCATTGTGTTGTGCTTGAATGTTTCTTTCTTTCTTCTGGTCCACACCATTGATTTGAGTCCCGTTTTTCTTCCCATCACTGTTGGTTCCCTGTACATTTTCCTTCATTTCCCTTATCGTAGCCTTCATTTGTTCATCTAATTTGTGACCAAATTCAACCAAGTCTGTGAGCATCCTGATTACCAGTGTTTTGAACTGTGCATGTGATAGGTTGGCTATCTCTTCATCACTTAGCTGTATTTTTTCTGGAGCTTTGATCTGTTTTTTCATTTGGGCCATATTTTTTTGTCTCGGCGCACCTGTTATGTAGTAAGGGGCGGAGCCTTAGTTATTCCCCAGTGCAGGGCAACTCGTGTTGCTGTGTTGTTGTGCTATATATGAGGGAGGGGTCTGAGAGGGAACAATGGAACAATGCCACTTGCTCAGATGTCGGCCGGCTTTCAGTCACTTCCTCCGCTAACCACAAGCAAATTGGGCCCCTCTGGTGCTGATTCCCAGGTGGGTGCATTTGTGTATGTTCTAGGACCCTGTGGATCTCTCCAATGAACTCTCCTGTGAGGCTGGGAGTTTCTCCCACTGCCACTGCAACCCCCACAGAATTTTTCAGTCAGAGGTTTTGAGGCTTTATTTCCCTGCTCTGGAACCCTGGTTGTGTGGTCTGTCTCTCTCCTCAGTTGTCCCTCCTGGTTTATCTGCTCATAAATGTGGGACCACCCAGTCTGCTAGCCGCCACCTTGCCCTCCCAATGTCCTCTCCACCCAGCTGCCCGTCTCCACCCCTCCTACTGGCCTGGATGAATGTTCCTCCTTTAATTTCTTGATTGTTGGGCTTCCAGACAGTTTGATTTTCTGTCAGTTGTTTTTCTTTTTAAATTTGTTGTTGTCTTTCTTTTGGTTGTGCAAGGAGGCACAGTGTATCTACATATGCCTCCATCTTGGCCAGAATTCCCTCTCTTTCAAGCTTTCTATTCAAGTCTTTCTCACTTATTTCAAGAAAGTGTTATGCTCCACTGTTGAAAGACCTCTTGTGTGTAATGAATTATCTTTTTTTCATTGCATCCAGAAATCCTACTCATGTACAATCCTTAAAGAAATTTTTAAAAATAATTTGAAATAGTTTCTGTGGGATTCAACTTTGTCAAGGGACTCTTGTTGAGAAAGGTTGAAAGCATCATATCTATGGTTTGTGTTTTAATTGACCTCTTAATATTATGATCTTTATGTGTTTTCTCTTTTATAGAAACACCTAAATAAAAATATGTATTTAGGTGTTTTGCTCATTTTTAAATTGGATTGTTTTGCTGCTGAGTTGTAGGAGTTTCTTATGTATTTTCAATATTAACCCTTTATTAGTCTTACGATTTGCATATATTTTCTCTCACTCCATAGGTTGTGTTTTCACTTTTGTTGTTTCCTTTGCTGTGCAGAAGCCTTTTAGTTTGTTGTAGTTCCACTTGTTTATATTTGCTTTTGTAACTTTGCATTTGGTGTTATATTGAAGAAATCATTGGCAAGGCCAACGTCAAAAAACATTTTTCCTAAGTTTTCTCTAGGTGTTCTATAGTCTCAGGCCTTATTTTTAAGTCCCTAATCTTTTTTGAATCGATTTTTGTGTATGGTGTAAAATAGAGATCCAGCCCTGAGTGGTGTGGCTCAGTTGGTTTGGCATCATCCTGCAAAGCAAAAAGTCAGGTTTGATTTCTGGTAAGGCACATGCCTGGATTGTGGGTTTGGCTCCTGGTCAGGACCTGAGAGGCAATGATCAGTTTCTTTCTTATATTGGTGTTTCTTTCCCTCTCTTTCTCTCTCCCTTCTGCCCTCTCTAAAAACAAATAAGTAACATCTTTAAACTAAAAAAATAATAAAAAATAAAGTAGGGATCCAATTCTATTCTTTTGCATGTGGATATCCACTCACCCAGCACTATTTATTGAAAAATTATCCTTTCCCCATTGTGTATTTATGGCACCATTATTGAAGATTAGTTTACCATAAATGTATGGGTTTATTTCTGGGCTCCTTATTGTTCCTCTGGGCAATATATTTGTTTTATGCCAGAACCAGTGTTATTTTAGTGTGTTTGTTTTGTAAATGAAGTTTTATTTTAATACAGGCATGTTTGGATGTCTTTTATTTTATTCCGTACTCTCTGGGCTTCCTGGACCTGGATGTCTGTTTCTTTCCCCATTATTTCTTTCAACAGGCTTTCTGCCCCTTTCTGGCTCTCTTCTCCTTTTAGGATTGCTACAATGTATATAATGGTTTGTTTAATGTTGTCCCATAAGTACTTTAAGCTAGCTTTACCTTTTCATTCTTTTTTTTTGTTTGTTTGTTTTTGCTCCTTTGATAGAATGAATTTCATTGCCCTGTCTTTAAGTTTTCTGATCTTTTCTTCTGTTTGGTCTAGTCCACTATTGAGCCTCTCCATTGAATTTTTCAGTTTAGTTATTGTATTCTTCAGCTCTGTGATTTCTGTCTCATACTTTCTTATATTTTCCATCATTTTTATTGGAATTGTCACCTTTTTGTTCATGCATTGTTCTTTTGACTTGGCGATAGTTGTTTTTTTTTGGGAGGGGGTGATAATTTTTATGACCATTATTTTGACCATTATCAGGTTAATCACTTATCTCTATTTCATTTAGAGTTTTATTTTATTCTTTTGTGTGAAACATAGTCTTATATTTTTTCATTCTTTTCTTCACTGTCTGTGTTGGTTTTTGTCCATTAGATAAAAGAGCCACCTCTCCCAGCCTTAATGAAATGGTTTCATGTAGGAGATGATCCTTATTGTTCAGCCTGACCCCTAGCTATTTGTTGTCTCTCAAACCTTAGTGATTGCCCAAGTTTCCCTCTTTATTCTTAATGTCTACCTAGTGCTAGGTGTGCCAAGACTGGTCAGTGTCATAAAAGGGAGGAATGCATTTAGCAGTAAGATACAGGCTGATTGGAAGTCATATTCTCAGCAAATGGGAAAGCATGCAATTAGGCTCCTTCTAGAGAGAAACTGGTAAGTGGGCATTTTTACTGGCTTTCTCTTGGCCTGAGTATGTAACAGCAGGGGTGTGCTCCTGTACCTGTTAGGAAGTAATTCCATACTTGCTACACAGTCTGATAAGACTTGTGAATGCAAGCCCCATTGGCTATCAGAGACAGGCCATGTGGCAGCCCATCCCTTAGTCAGCTGTTGCAAAAGCTGGGATATGGGATGTGTGTATAAGCTTCTCCTAGGGAGATACTGGTAACTTTGAGCTTGCTAGAGGGAGAAGGTGGGGGAGGTGTCTGTTGGATTCCTTGTTCCCTGAGGTAGATCACAGTCAGCACCTACATGTGTGCTAAATTAGAAGCTTTACCTTCAGGTAGCATCTTTTAAAGTATGTGTGGATGAACCTCTTTGAGGTAAAGACCAGGAGATACTTATATTTGCCTGCTCTCTTTGTGTTTAGCCCTGTGTGGATAGCTGGATGAGAACTGTTTCTTTGTTTGCTCCAGGCCAGTGAAACTCATGAGTGGAAGTCTCATTGGCTGTCAGAGCCAGGCAATCTGGGGATCTGTCCCTTGGGCAGTGGCTGCAAAAGTTGAGATGCAGATGTGTGTACACACACCTTCCAGGGAAATGTTGGTACCTTGGAGCAGTTTAGAAGGAGAAGTCTGGGGAAATATCCACTGATTTCTCTGATCTCTGGGGAGGATTGCAGCCAGCCCCTTGGTGTGTACTAAATTAAAAGCCTCACTCTCAGGCAGCATCTTTCAAAGTATGCAGGTGGACTTGTTTCAGGGAAAGACTGGGAGGTGGACTTCGCTGTGTCTGCACTGAGACCTGGGGTACACAGCGGCAGCCAGTACTTGCACACCCATTAAGAACTACTTCTTTGTTTGCTATAGTTCTGTGGGACTTGTGAACATGAACGCCATTGGCTTTCAGAACTAGGTGCTCTGGGGCCCATCTCTCAGGTGGCAGCCTTATAAGTTAGAGCACCAAATGTGAGGTCCAAACCCTTAGCACCTCAGGGAGAAACTGGGTGTTGGGAGTTTCCTCCTGAATGAATGGCACTGTGCTGGGGGTGAAGTCTATGGTGAGATTGTGTCTCAGCCTTTCCTATCTGTTTTAATGTTGGTGTTTCTTATGTACTCAAGGTGTGCAAGTTGCCCAGCTAGTTACCTGGGTTTCTTTCAGAGGGAATTGCTTTACGTGTAGCAGTATATTCAGTGCATCCATGGGGAGAGAGGGGTTCGGGTATGAACTATGTTGCCACCTTGATTGAGCTCCTGAATGTCCTGAGGGTTTTTAAAATTAAAAATAAATAGGGCAAGGGGTTTAAAGATCAGATGTGTGTATTTTGACTGGAGTGTGAAATGATGTGTTTGTGTGTATGTGTTATGTTAGTGGAAGGGGAAAGTGGTGGGTAATATAATAACCTTTTTCACTTAGAGAGTAAAAAATGTTTTTACAGTTCTTTGGAAAACATTTACATGCTATAGACATGTGGCCACTGTTATTGTTAGTACCTAGGGCAATGTAATACAGGCTCTTGAAGATGGCCCAACATGGGGACAAGGAGACAAGCATCAGGATTTTCTCCTCTAACCGTTCAAGTTTGGTGTCCTTTGCGCTGCCTTCACAGGGCTTGTCCTGGACCCAGAAGCAGATGGGGATTACAGAGTTTACACCATCTGCCCCTGCCAAGATGGATTGGAAAGGGAGGCAGAGGGACTTCCTTCAGCACCATGACTGGGTACTCTCTGTCTCCTCACTGACCTTCTCCCTACACCACATAGTAAGGACCCTGGAGAGGCTTCTTGGTAGTTTGTGTTTGGCTCAAACTGAGATAAGTCATGTTGACTCCAGCTATACAGATGCTGCCAAAGGACTTTGCTTCCTTAATGTGCCCAGCATCCAGGCAGCGAACTGCAAGACAAGATGCTGCTTATTCGGATCTTGGGGTTTGACCCTCATATTTGGCGCTCTAACTTACTCAGCGTAGGGAGTTTATCGTCTCCAGAGGGAGCTTGGCAGGGAACGCTAGACTGGGTGTCAGAGACCTATATTCAAGTCTGAGCTTTGCCACTCGCCAGCTGTGTGATAAGTGCTTTCCTCTCCTTGGGGCTCAGTTTCCTTAACAATGAAATTAGGAAATAAGATTTAGGGTATAAGGGTAAATACAAATTAAAATAAGTGGTTCTCCCAAATTATACCCACATATATATGATCAACTAATTTATGACAGAGGATCCTAGAACACACAATAGAAAAAGAATAGTCTCTTCACTAAATTATGTTGGAAAAACTGAGCAGCCACAGGCAAATGAACAAAATTGGACTAGTCTTTCACACCAAAACCAAAATTGACCTGAAATCATAAATCTCCTAGAAGAAAATGTAACTGATAATCCCTTTAACTATAATTTTTTGAATCTGACAACAAAAGCAAAAGCAACAGCAACAAAAACAAAAACAAAAAAGTGGTTTCTACATTAAACTTAAAAGCTTCTGCAATGCCAAGGAAACCATCAAAAAATGAAAAGGGAATTTAATGAGAAAAAACATTTGCAAATCATATATCTGATAAGGGAATAATATCAAAACTATATAAAGAAATCTGATAACTCAATAGCAATAATAATAATAGCAATAATAATAATAGTAGTTCAGTTAAAAACAGGTAGATCTGAATAGCTCTTTTTCCCTAAAGATGACATACATGTGGCCATGACGTATATGAAATGATGCTCTAGATAATTAATCATTAGGGAAATACAAATGAAAGCCACAATGAGATATCTCCTCATACTTGTTAAATGGCTATTATAAAAAAAACCCTAAAAATAACAAGTGTTGTGGAGAAAAAGGAACCCTTGTGCATTGTTGGTGGAAATGTAAATTGTTGCAGCCACCGTGGAAGACAGTTGGAGGGTTCTCAAAATTTTTAAATAGGACTGGCATATGACCCAGCAGTTCCATCTCTGGGTATTTACTTTAAAAAAAAAAAGCAGAAAAAAGGATGACAAGGAAATATTTGTACTCCCATGTTCATCACAGTGTTACTTACAAGATATGAAAAAAATCTAAGTGCATATTCATTGACAGAAATAGATAAAGAAATTCTGGTATATACAAGGTGGGGGAAAAGTAGGCTTATAGTTGTGAGTACATTAAATATAGAATTTATTCTTGTATTATTATTTATTAATTATTACATTGTTTTCCATGTGAACAACTGTAAATCTACTTTTGCCGCTCCCTATACACAGTGGACTATTAGTCAGCCATAAAAAGAATGAAATCTTGCCATTTGCAACAACACAGATGGACATCAAGGGCATTATACTAAGTGAAAGAAGTCAGAGAGAGATAAATGCCATATGATCTCTCTTATGTGTGGAATCTAAAAATATAATAAAATAAAATACAACTAAGCTCATAGGTACAGAGAGCAGATTTGTGGTTGCCAGAGCAGGTTGGATCTAGAAGGTGGGAGAAAATGGTGAATTATTTTTTTGTCTATTGTTTTAATGTGTTGAAATAAAAAATAAAATAAAGATAAAAGTCTCAGTTCACCCTGTTGAGCGTAAGAGAAGAGACTTCTCCCTTTCTCATTTGTTAGAGCATTTTCTTTAGAAAGCAAGTGTTTTCCCTACCCCTTCAGATGTATGTGTAAATGTTTAAAAAGCACATCGTCAGTTTTTCTACCCAGGAATGTTTTTCTCAAAAAACCTAGGAACCATCTTTGTCTCTCTCTTTTTTTTTTTAAATTGTGGTAAAATACCCATAACATAAAATTTACCATTTTAATCATTTTGAGGTGTATGGTTCAGGGCATTAAGTACATTCACACTGTTGCACAAGGGCTCTCACCATCCATCTGTGAGTCATCTCTCTGAAGTGGGACCATGGAGGGAGAGAGCAGCCCTGTCTGTGGGAGGGGAGTAGCCTAACTTCAGGATGACGCCCTTCAAGGTGTAAAGCTACCTCATCTGTGATGATCTCAGAGGTTTATCCTTCCTTTGCTTAGAGCTGATTAGCAAATGCGAATGGCCCCCTCACTTACCAGGTGAATCTAGCATGAACTATTTGTGTCAAAAGGTGCCGTCAGGTGCTTTTACCTGAGGACTAGTTATTTACATTGAGAATACATAGGAAATGGGTTACATCTGCTTGGCTCTTGGTTTGCTTGGGACACCATAACAAAATAATGCAGATTTGTCCACTTGAACAACAGAAATTCATTTTTTCACAGTCCTGGAGGCTAGAAATCCAAAGTCAAAATGAAAACTAGAGTCAACCTTGGAGTCTCTTGCTTTGAAAACAATTCTCGGACCTCTGGAATCATGTTAAAGGTACTTTTTGTACCTTTAGAATTTTTTTTTTTACCTCGTGCACATATATACTAGTTAAAAAATAAGTACAAAAGGTAAATAAAAACAATTTTAAAAAGTAACTTTTGTATATTAACTTCATATATACTTGTTAATTAAAAAACAATTTGACTTACTAGTTTCATGCATTTTCATGAAATTCAGCGACTTGAATGCCTGGAATTTAACTCAAACACAATCAGTTAAGTTGATGAAGACAGAGCTATAATTTTTCAGTAAAAGGCTACCCATTGTTCCTGCTTTCTCATCTTTAAACTGACAGCAAGTGTGCACACCTGCTTGCCAGGGTTGCCACGGGAACATCTGATGAGGGTTCCAACAGTAATTCATCACCGGGATGGGACTGCAGAGGTGGGGTCTGCCGTAATTTGAGGCTGGTAGGCCAAGGCTAGCCATGTATCCTCCCTCCAAGTCGTCACTTCCAGAAGCAGATGAGCATCTAAATACCCTATTGGTTTGGATTTGTGGATTCACTCAGTCTGCTCTCTCACTTTTGCCTTGTTAATTGTGAGACTGATTTGGAGCATCGCCAACTTTGTGCCACCAATCCCACTCCCTGTCATCTTTGACTTCTCCCTCTGCCCTCAACCCCATGTCCAATCTATTGCCAGCTTTAGCTGCTTTTGTCTTCCAATGTCTCTCTCATCTGTTGCTGAATCTTTACTCATGCAGCCCACAGTAGCAGCTCGATGTGGTTTCACTGGGCCCTCTCCTTGGATCATCCTCCCAGCTTCTTTACTTGGTCAGTTGTTACTCAATTTTTAACACTCAGATGAAATTTTCCCTCCTTGAGCATTACTATACTTTCCACACTATGCCTTATATTTACATGTTGTACCCAATATTTCATGCATACCTCTTGTATCCTTTGGAAGAGCACACTGTTCAATTAGTTTAATGTTTGTGTTTTACCACATCAATTCATATGTTGAAGTCCCAGCCCCAAAGTAATGGTGCTAAGAGGTGGGGCCTTTGGGAGGTCGTTAGGTCATGAGTGTGGAGCCCTCCTGAATGAGGACACAGGGAAATGCAGCCGTCTGTTCCCCAGAGGAGTGGCTCGCCAGGTTCTGACCACACTGACATGCTGACCTTGGACTTCCAGCCTCCACAATTGTGAGAAGTAAATTTCTGTTATTTGTAAGGTACTCAGTCTATGCTAATTTGTTATAGCAGCTTGAATTTATTAAGACAAAAAAAACTTCCCTAATTTGGTGAAGGAAATAGACACGCAAGTCCAGGAAGCACAGAGAATCCCCAACAAGATGGATGCAAAGAGGCCCACCCAAAGACACTTCATAATTATAATGCCAAAAGTTAAAGATAAAGAGATGGGGGAGAGTGTGAGAGAATGCGTGAAAGGTGGGGGGATTAAGAAGTACAAGTAGTTAGTTACAGAATAGCTATGGGGATGTAAAGTACAGTACAGGAAAGGGAGTAGCCAAAGAACTTATATGCATGACCCATGGGCATGAACAAGAGTGGAGGAATTGCCTGAGGGAGTGGGGGCTGTTGGGTGGAGGGGAGCAAGAGAGGAAAAATCTGGACAACTGTAATAGCATAATGTATAAAATATAATAAAAAAAAGACAATGTAATTACTTATTTTTCAAGTTCATTGTTCTCACTAGGCAGAAGGGCCTCCAGGAAGAGACTAAATCCCCATGCCCCTTTTAAACTGTCATTGATTAACTTTTATGTGCCAAGTACTGAATAGGAATTATACATATGTCATCTCATTTTATTGCTTCCTCAGCAATCCCTGGATAGATATTATAAATCCACTTCATAGGAGAGGGTTCTTTTTCTTTTTTTTTCTGTAGTCACATATATATTTATCTAAAAAATATTTTATGTTGTTGTTCAATTACAGTTGTCCCCATTTTCCCCCACTGTACTCCCCTGCCCTTCTCACCCCTCACTCCCGCGTTCAGTCATCCCCCACATTGTCTTTGTCCATGGGTCCCTTATACATGTTCCTTGACCATCGGATAGGGTTTTAAGAGCAGAATTTAAGTGATCTGCTGAGCTGTGATTTGAAACTTTCCTCATTATATTCTGTTGTATCATCCAGCTCCATAACCAGGCACATGACAGATACTGAGTGCTGAGTTACAAACCAATATTACTGAATGTGAACTTCAGTGTAGACATCCACATTTTAGGAATTGTTCTGTAACCTAACGCTGCCCCTTTGTTGCATATGAACCCTGATCAGACCTCTGTTAACTTATCGGGCTGACTTGTGATCTTTCTCCACACCTGTCCATTTTCCAAGCCTGTTGGGTGGGCTAAGTGGATTATGGTTGTTTTTTGGCAAGAGTGAGCAGAGCAGGGTGGGTGGCTACCATGCTGAACCAGCTCTGGGAGAGATGCTCCTGGAGCACCCAGGGCTGAGGCAGTTAATTTGTCCCCGTGGTGAGGAGGAAATTTCTTGTAAAAGCTAGCTCTCCCCAGAACAATGTAGCCTTTATTTTTTAGCTTTGGATTGGAGCCTAGCTGTCCATGGAAACAAAGAGGAGAGAATCACTGAACCAGTCTTGCACATAAAAAACTGACCATGTCTGTCTTTGAAGTCTCCTTTATGTTGTTTAGAAAAGTTTGGATTATAGGGGTGTTTTTCCCACCTTTTCTTCCTCAGTACCTCATCCCACCCCAAGTTTTTTATTTTCAGAGAAAAGAGA
>VMDR010037995.1:0-10089 GCA_007922815.1 Macrotus californicus | reverse complement strand
ATTGAATTTATAATCTCGTTGAGGGGAGACAGATATTAATCTTGTGATTATGAAAAGCTGTACAAGATTTTTATTACTATGATGCAGTTGCTACAGTAATATGTAAATAGGGAGATTTTCTTGTAGGTTAGGAAAGTGTTACTGGAAAACGTAACCATTGATTTGGGACCTTCAAGAAGAGAGTCAGTCAGGTGTGCACAGGGGAAGAACATTCCAAGCAGAGGGCGGTGCAGTTGGAGGGAAGTGGGGTGCTGGAGGAGGCTGAAGGGACTGTCCAGACCCTTTTTTCAGTCATGCTGCTCATTTTGTTCTTTACTCAGAGAACAGTGGGAAGCCATGGAAAGTTGGGGGAAGGCAGCGTGATCGGATTTGGATCTTGGAAAGATTACGGTAGCTATAGTGTGGAAATCATTTCAGAGGCAGGACGAGGGTGAAAGGGAGACACGCTGGGAGCCTAGGCAGTAGGCCAGGCAGGTGCGGGTGGTAGCCTGAGGGAGGTCGTGGTTGTAGAGCTCGAGAAACGTGGTTGCGTATTCGGTGGTTTATCTAAAAATATCTGCGATTTACACATTACAAGGCGTCAGCCTATGAAATTCACCAAAGATAACTGATAGGATGGGTGGAGTCAGGTGGAGGTGCAGCTTTTTAGATAAAAAATATCCAAGTGGGTCCCAGTAGTTTGTTTTGTTGTTTTTATCTTTGTCTTCTGTTTCATCTCACCTTGTCTTTTTCTTTCCTGACCTGAACACCCAGTCTGCTTCCATCAGATTTCTGTCCTTTATTCTTCAACATCCTTCCACCCGCCAGCATTCATAGAGCAACCTGTGTGTCCACACTCTGCCGGGTGCTGGGTGGGGAAGGCGATGCCTGGGCGCTCAGGGTCATCGTGCTGAGTCAGGTGAGGCGGATGCATGTTCACAACACCGCTCGTCGGGCTCACTGTAAGATACAAAACATGCAGAGGAAGTTACTGATCCATTTGGGGTATGTCATGGTTGGCTTTTTGGAACAGGTGAGCTCCAATTTACATTTTAAAGGACAAACAGAAATTTGTCAGGGAGAAATGGGGAGACCTGTTTCGGGCAAAGGGACTATACAGCATGTGCAAAGCCACAGAGATGTGAAATAGCACAATTTTTGCTGAAATATGGCAGTTTGATACTTCTGGGTTTCGATGTTTCTGGTTGTAAGTGGAAGGGGAACTGGCAAGACCGGAGGAGGGCCAGATTGACAAGATACCATTAAGTTTTTTCCAGAATCACTATTTGGAAGAGCATCTCCATTGAATGGGGGTGAAAAAGGAAAGCATGAGAAATTGAGATAGAAATGTGTATAGTGTGTAGAAGCCCATGACTCTGTTAGAAATGTCTTTTCAGCCCTGGCTGGTGTGGCTCAGTGGTTGAGTGCCGGCCTGTGAATCAGGGTCGCTGGTTCCATTCCCAGTCAGGGCACATGCCTGGGTTGTAGGCTGGGTCCCCAGTGAGGGGCACACGAGAGGCAACCACACATTGATATTTCTCTCCCTCTCTTTCTCTCTCCCTTCTCCTCTCTAAAAAATAAAATAAAATCTTAGAAAAAAAAGATGACTGTAGGGAAAATTAAAAAAAAAATGTCTTTTCACCTAGACTACCAAGTAAGTTGTTAAGACTGTTTCAAGAAGGCAGATTGAGTTGTACTTCTAAGAAAATACCATCTTTGTGAGTGCCTTACGTCATGTCATGGGTGAATGCTTGCGGACAGCACAACTAAGTAACGGAAATGGCTCTGTCGGTCCCTGGCGGCGGTCAGACTTGCATCAGGCTCAGGTCCTCACCAAACTCACAGTTCACTTCCAGAGAGAGGTGAGATTTGTGGAGAATTTGAGAATATAATTGTGTTCAATTAATTGAATTTATATAGTGCCTCCATTTAGAAAAACTAAAAGCTAAACTTCAAATTAAAAGCTTAAGACTTAGATGAGGCCATTTGATACCAAAATAGGCTGGTGTTGTCATTTAAGTCTCTCAGACAGAATGGCGAAGGTGGTCCCATTGCAGTATTGACATTTTCCCGCGAGCTGTTTTCCCCTCCCCTCAACCATCTCTCTGTTCTCTGAGGGAGACAGTCAAGGCCTGGCACTAACAGAGTGCCTCGCTGACAGGCTGGACGTACAGTTTCACTCAGCCATTCTTGGCAGTATCTTTTAAACGTGAGAAGAGAGTGCTTTTTCAGGTATTTTCTTTTTTGAGTGTACTCAAGCCCCTTTGTTCTCTTCCTTTGCAGTTTTTTAAAATTAAGTTTATTGGGTGATATTGGTTACTAAGATTATATAGGTGTCAAGTGTACATTTCTGATCCATGATCTGTATATTGCGTTGTGTGCCCACCACCCAAAGTCAAAGCATCTTCTGTCACCATGTGTTTGGCCCCCATTACTACCCCCTACCTCCCTTCCCTCTGGTAACCACCATACTTTTGTTTATGTCTGTGAGTTTCAGTTTTATATCCCACATATGAGTGAAATCATATAGTTCTTAGATTTTTCTGACTCACTTGTTTCACTTAGAGTAATATTCTCAGGGTCCATCCATGTTGCTGCAAATGACAACATTTCATCTTTTTTATGACTAAGCAGTATTCCATCATATATGAGGTCTTTCCAGAAGGTATCCAGGCATGTAATACGAAAAACAGACATTTATTGAAGAAGATACAAGATACATTGTACATAGGACAATGACACCTCAGTCCCTTTCAGAGCAGGCACCTTGGGACCTCACACAGTTCTCCCAATTGCCATTAGCTGCCCCATTGTATTTTCCTGAATCTCATCCATGGTCTGAAATCTCTTCCCTTTCAAAGGTGATTTTTAGTTTTGGGAAACCAGAAGTCGCAGGGCATCAAATCTGGCCTGTAGGGGGCTGAGTCACCTGGGTGATTTGATGTTTCACGAAAAACCTCTGCACGATATGTGGTGCATGAGCAGGTGTGTTGTTGTGATGAAGTTGCCAATCACCCATTGCCCATATCTGTGGCCTTCTGAATAATCTGAATAATTTCTGCAGAGAAATGTTCAAGCTTAATGCAAAATTTGATGCGGATTCGTTGCTCTGCTTGCTCAGTCATTGTGAATGTGACAGCCACACAGTACATATGTTCACTCAACAGCATCTACCGCCCCCACTGACTAGCAAAAATGAAGTTGTCATTGTTCACTCATGTGCGTTCCAGTCATTTTCCTTGGCTGCCAGGTTACATCGATGTGGCACAAACCATTTGTGTTATATTAACAATGGCTGAACTTTTTCTGGACAGACCTGTATGTACCACATCTTGTTTCCCCAATCCTCTATTAAAAGACAGTTTGGTTGTTTCCATGTCTTAGCCACCATGAGTAACGCTGCAGTGAACATAGGGGTGCAGATATCTTTGCAAATAAATGTCTCCAAATTTTTCAGGCAGATAACGCAGAAGACGGATGGCTGGGTCACATGGCAACTCTCTTAATTTTTTGAGGCCTATCTCAAGAAACAACAAAAATCTCAAGGAAAGTGCATTTCTATTTCCAGGTGCTAATATTATGACCAGACTTTGAAGAAAGTGATAGTTCAGGTTTACAGAAGTGAGATCTTTATCTGGGACTGTGAAGGAATGAACAGGTACCTCCGAATGCTACACAGCTGAGGTGTAGATAGAGGTGAAGCTCTAAAGGAACAGATGGGTGGTTGTTAAGTAATAGCAGATGTTCTTTTAAAATCTGTGGACCAGAAGTCTGTTAAGTACAGTGCTTGTTTTTTTGACTGAGTTCCTTCAGTGGGAAGCTTTTACATTTCTGCTTTATGCTTCTGAAAGAATCAAGAAGAAACTATTCAGGTGATTTAGAAATTTGGGGACCCGTACTTGTGCTTTGCAAAATGAACAGGTTTGCATAGGAAGGAAATTCTGATGAACTCATGGGCCAGCAGAGCAGTTACAGTATGGAAGCACACTGGAGAGACTGGAAAGGGTGCTTACATTAGCAATCTGAAGACAGATTTGCATTCCACTGTTTCCACTTGCTTGTGTGGCTTTGGGTAAATTAATTGACTTCTCTGAGCTTTGGCTTTTCTAGGTGAAAATAAACGTGGTAAGAGTATTAATAGAGTCTTTCTATGTTAATTATTTCGAGGCTTAAATGAAATAATTCGTAAGATGAAAACTTACTGGTCTGTAAAAATAGAACCATTGAATTTCCCCAAGTAAGTATATTCCTTTCTATAATAATATTTACATGCCTTTGCTTTTAAAATCAAATAATGAGATTTCTATTTTTTTTTCCTCTCCAACTTCAGGGTTTACTTTTCCATAATGTTCTAACGTAATCTGAGTGGAAAGATATACATGACTATATTTACATGGGAATGTTCTAACCCAAATCAGGCTCTGCTTCACAAAACAAGACGTCTAGAGGTTGGGGAAGAGGCACCACAGTGTGATAGAAAGATCATGGGAAAGAATACAATAAAAAATAAAATGTTAAAGAAAAGATCATGGGATTTGGCTTTAGGACTCAAGATCAGGGCACTTAGAAGCTGTACAGACTTGAGCAAGTTCATTCATTTCCAGAGTGAAGCACAGAATCCCTGCCATGGAGAAAGCCACTTGGAGCACATAACTGTCTTCAGTTTAAGTTACATTTAGAGGAGTATTTCCTCAGACTACACTACAGTCTGGTGATTGCCTGATACCAAGGGGTTGGCTTCTAGTTTTTGCTTAGTTTCTACAATAAATTGGAGGCCCTGGAGTTCAGAGTTAGTTCTTTGCTGCCCACTGGTCATTTGACCTTGAACAAGTTATTTAACATCTCTGCTTCAGTTTCCTCACGTCTAAAATGGACACTATGAATAATACCTCATAGGTGGCCTTTAGAGGTTGTTACTGATCCATAGTATGTTCTCAGTCATGTTATTACTCCGGTTATTAGATCACTGTTGGAATTAAGGAGAAAAAAAGTGAAGTTCTCATTTAGGTAATAAGAATTTGAGAACCTAGAGCAGTAGTTTAACGGTGAATCCTAGTTACTGAGTTTCTACTTTCTATATAAAGATTTGAAGGAAAAGATGTTTCCACTATAGGGAGAAAAAAATTTTTTTTCCTTCTACCCTCCTAAGTTCTCTGGCTGGGGCCCTGTCAGTGAGACCATCAGAAGTTGGATCAACAAGAGAAAATGCATACAAATTTATTATAATACTGATTTTGTGTTTTAGGGAGTCTTTATAAGGAAGTGAAATCCAAAGAAATGGTTGAACCTGAATGTTTTATACCGAGTTTGGAAGAGTGAAAAGTGGTGGAAAAAATGAGATAGGACAAAGGGTGGAATCTATTTGGGTTCCTCTCAGGGCGCCTTGTCTTTGGAGGCAAGGAGCTTCCTTTCCTCTCGGGAGGGGGCCCCTCTCACAGGGTGTCTTCTGGACTCTTCAGGGGAGAAGGGAAAGCCAGAGAGTCCCTCTGGCCTCGGCTGGGTCTCAGATGCCTTTGGCTGAAAATATTCAATACGTTAAGGCATCCATATTTTGGAATAGCATGTTCTGAACCATATCACTGCCATAAAAATTAAAACAACTAAAATAAACCTTTAGTTTCTTTGAATTAAAGTATAAACATTTTAATAATTTTGAAATGCATTAGAAGTACACTTATTACCCTTTTCGTTAATTTGAGTTTATAAGTGGAAATATAACATGCTGATAAAACACTTTATTAGATAAAAATAAACACTTTCAGAATTACCTCATTTCCTAATATTGCCGTTCCTTCATTTAAGACGATGCCGTGACTGTGGGGTAGCCGTATGAGTGAGATAATTTGCTTACAGTTTTCATTTTAACCTGTGAAATTTCTTAAAAATTCCAGTCTCTCAAAAGTTAAAAGATACTTGCTTTTTAAAATCATTAAAAATGAAGCATTTGAGAAGCATTTCTTGAACAATTTGATTTTAGGGGTTTAAGAAGCATATTGGGGTCTAGAAGCATATAGGCACAATGCTTTTTCCCATTTCCTCAAGAATAGGGTAAAACAGTAAAAAGAATGAGAGAATGTGACGTGTTACGTTTTGGAGTGTTGATTTCTCAGATATAATTGAGGAAATGTTAGTAATTTCTAGAAGCAAAATTATAGAATTACGAATTAGTAAATCATCTTATCAGGTAACAAGATGATTTTGTGGATACTTAAAAATACTGTATATTTTACTACACGTAATTAAAATCAGCTAAGTCCCCACCCCTCTTGTCTTGCGGGCTTTAACCTGAAATGTGTTTTACATCTGGCGTGTGCCTGGCCTGCCAGCTTTTCATCCTTTGAGTTTTGCAGGCAGCAGCGAATTGTTATTTGCAGGGTAAAGATCTGAAACACTCCTGTGCTGGCAACATTCCTTGGGGGTTAGGGTGCAGACATCATTCTGCTGCTCTGTAGTACCTGTTTTAGCTGAATTGGTGTTGGTATTTGGGTCATCACACGATTCGTAAACAAACGTTTACTTAGAATTCTACCCCCCCCCCCAACTGCTACACTCAGATCATAGAAACTGCTAGTTGGCTGGTGCAACTAGTGAGTGACACACTCATCTTTTTCTCGGGCCTTCTCAGTTGTTTAAAATGTCTCATTTTATAATGACATTACTTGGGTGAGAATCTTTGAATTACAGCTTTAGCCTGGTGGAATCTTTTCTAAGTGGTCTTTTGAAAGGGTTAGAAATATTTAAATGCCTTTGAATACTTATATCCCAAATCACCCTGAAATTATTGGTGGGTGAAAATGAGTTACTAAAAGAGAAAGAAACAGAATGGGGGTGGTGGTGAAGAGGGTGCATGCAGAGGCGAGGAAAAATGGGGGGAGGGAGTGCATGTGGGAGGTGCCTGGCTGGGGAGGGGCGCAGGGGAGTGGGGAATGTCGACAAGGCAGCGGGTCATCAACATGAACTCTACTCTGCCTGATGAAATTTTTGACACTTCTTTCCTTTTTATTTAAAAAATGGGTATTAGTCAAAGTGGTACTACAGTATTTTCTGTAATAATTCATTTTTTTTGGTCCAGTATAACTTGTTATACCAGATTTTTCCTTCAGTCATTAAGATTTAAATTTTGTATCTCAGGTAGTAAAACCATCTCTGCCAAGCGTAGGCAGGCTGCCGCTTTAACACCACTTCATGTCTGATTAAAAGGTTTTCTTTTGTAATTAATTTTCCTCTGAGCTCTTTGTGGAGAACAGGAGCCCACTGCAGAGAGGTTAGAGTACCGTGGACTTTGCCTGTTCAGCTTTAATGATACAAGAGAAGAGCGAAGCAAGAGTAAATGAGGTACTTTTTGGTGAGCAAAAAATGTGAGCTGGCTGTCAGTGTGAGACGGGTTCTGGGAGCAGTAATAGGGCACACTTGAGTAATTGAATTTGCATAACAAGGCTTGCTGAAGAGATCTGACAGGCAGAGAGATTTGTCTAGCTGGAGAGCTCCAGATGGACGTGACCGCGTAGCAGCTGGGTGGCACGTTGCTCAGCGTGGACAGCACCGCCCAGACTGGCAGCTGGACCCTGGCGACTACAGGGCTGTGGCAGGCCAGCTGGTGACTTCTGACAGCCAGTGGCCCTGAAAGAGAGTCTTTTCATAATGGCCTGTCAGGGTACTGGACCTGCAGGGGCCAGCAGGAGAATGTCACAAGTCGCCACTGAGGGTTGTTACGCTGAAGAAATCTGCCCCCAGGAAAGGAGAGGTGGTCACTGGTGCAGCCAGAAAGCCAAAACCTCTTCCAGAGGGGTTTCCCTCCTTTAGAATGAGGGCAGGGCTTTTTTTTTTTTTAAACACATTTGCTCCAGATGACAGTCATTGTGGATTATGTTGTATTCTTCAAACCTTAAAACTGCATTGGCCACCTTTCTGAGAGCCCGGGCTGACTGTCAGTTGAAATGGAAAAGACTATTGCTTTTCATGTTTTCCCTCTGTCTGCGTGTTTGCGACAAGGGCATATTTGTTTTGGGGGCGCTGCCTTGGATTTATTGCTCACAGTTAAAAACAACATGTCTGAAGAATAAACTGCAGAGAAAATGAGTGAAAATGACCTGGAATGAAGTCAGTGTGTTCAGGTTACGCGCCCCACCCCCATGTCCAGGTGGACTGCATTTAATGTGGAGGAATTACATACAGCCCCCCGTCTTCTCAGATTAGGATAAATGTGGACAAATGCCAGCTTTGTGCTTGCCGTTAGTGAAGTTTACATCTGTGTTCTTAAATTGAGCATTTCGCCATCTTACAACATTTCTACTCGAAGAAAGTTATGTAACTGGACAATACAACTTTTTTTAAGGGCAGGAAAACTCCACTTACCTAGAAGCATTTTCGAGTGGAATGAGAAACTTGCTGTCGGAAGCCGCAAGCTCGCTTACTCAGAGCACAACCGAGTTCTAGGGAAACGAAACGGTTCATCCCGGAGGGACCTCGTGCTGGTGAGCACAGAGTTAGATTTTTAACCTCCAAATGGGCAGAGATTCAAAGCCTGTTCTGAACAAAGGGAGGGGAAATACATAGCTTCATAGGCTGCTCTTGGCTATGTAATTACTTCAGCTAATTCAGAGGACATTTTGACTGTATGCGTCAAAAGCTTAACAAATACCTATGTAAATAATATATCTAGTAGTCCTATTTCTGAGAATTCATCCCCTGAATGAAGAGTTATGTAAAGGTTTGGCTCTAAGAATGTACTTTTAACATTGTCATTGTTAAGAACAACGGTTCTGAATGTGCCATTCGTGGACCCCAGGGAGGCCATGAGATGAAAGTGATTTTCGTGATAACGCTAATATTGCAGCACAAAAGGATGGGTGGGTTAAACTCCTACCCTCTAGCGAATCAGGGCAGTAGTAGCATTGTGCATTGTGTTCTTCACCGCCACAGGCATGTGGTTCCACTTAAGATTGTCCTCGATGAAGCTGTAAAAATTGTTAATTTTATTACATCGTGACCTTTGCATACATGGGTTTTTTAATATTCTGTGCGGCCTGAAGCCCTCCTGCTACCATACGCACGCGGTTGTCCTGAGGAAAGTGCCCTTGTGCTTGAGTTGCCAGCTGAACTATCTGCTTTTCCAGGGAACACCACTTTTATTTAAAAGAAAGACTGACAAGACATTTTATAGAAAAAGAACAAAGTGAGCCTGTCACTTTGAGGAAAGCAGTTGACAGTGTTTGTTGCCAATAATGAAATTGGATATTTCAAGCAAAAATTAGAATTTTTGAAAACTTGTATTTGGTTCTGTGAGCCTGGTAGCTTCCTAATACCACAGACTTTTATGATGAGATTTGTGGTTCTGTTAAAGAATGTGGGTTTCTGCTTTTGTATGTTGGGAATTGGGGAGAACTATGTATGATGTTATGGAATTATGCCTGGGCAAAAGATTCATTCAAGGTGCAAAATGAACAGATTTTTGATGAAACAGGAAAAAAGTTTTATTAATGACAGTTGCAGATTTTGCACTGCAACTAGCCTTTAGTAAATCACCATTCGTCAAGTTTTAATTTAATATTAAAGAAGGATATTCACAGTTATTTGATAAGGTTATTAAAATACTTTTTTTCCAACTGCGTAGCTCTATGAGGCCAGCTTTTCTTTATAAGCTTCAGCCAAAACAGCGTGCACGTCCACTCCTGCCCTCGGGCTGGGAGGAAGGTCAGCTGTTTCCTGCTGAGCTGAAAGTGAAGAGCTTCCCAGAATTGTAAGGCAGTTCTGCTCTTCTCACTACGTTTTATTTTATTTTTTTGCTTTGGAAAGTCTTGTTCCATTTCATAAAAATATGTTAACATGAAGTGGGTTTTATTAAGAGAATTAAATATTTAAAAGTTTTATGTTTTAATTTCTAATATAAAAAATACTGATAGATGTAATCCATATAAGCAAAAGCTTTGGGGTGCTCAAGGATATGTATACATATGTATTTTAAATTTATTTTTCAATTTATAGTTGAGATACAGTATTGTAGTAGTTTCAGGTATACAACATTGTGATAAGACATTTTTATACCTTATGAAGAGATCCCCTGATAAGTCTAGTATTCATTTGACACCATACATGGTTATTACACTGTTA